>JAQMYG010000001.1:29345834-29356555 GCA_030014215.1 Clariallabes teugelsi
ATGTATTTATTTTTTTGGGCTGTGGAACGAATAATTTAAGTTTCCATTATTTCTTATGGGAAAATTAAATTTGGTTTGGAGTGTTTTGGAATACGTGCCGACTTCCGGGACGAATTATGCTCATAATCCGAGGTTCCACTGTACTAATATCTTAATGAATTAATACTGTATACCTTGCATACATGGCATGTCTATTAAAAAGCATTAAACATTTAACTTTAGCTATTATGGGCTACTCATATTTTTGCAAGCAAAACTATTTATTTCCAATTTTTTTTCTTTATTTACAAGGGGCACCTCAGCCAAACTGGGTAAATGGGTAGAGATTGTGTGTATTCGCCTATATGGTACGATTCTTTCTCATGTCATGTCGTTTCCTCGCCATCTTCACCTCCAGCTTGCTCGTAAGAGACAAATGGATAGTCAGACATTAATATATTTTTATATCCATAATGTTTATATCTGTATAGGCATAATACAATTAAATTAAATTTTGTAATATTTGTAGGCTGCTTGGAAGTTGGAGTTACTGATTAAAATATATTATTTCCAAATATAACAGACTATATTAAACCTGTGCTATAGTGTCTTAATATAACAGCATGATCTGATAATAGAACAACACGATACCACATCAATCATAATATTAGATTGATTAATGAAAGACATTGCACATTTCAATGGTTTATAGTTACAGTAGATACTGTAGAGTGTTTTTACAATAGGCATGATTGCTTTGTAGTATTCCTGAGTATGATTACACCTCCAGCTGGCCAACCTTCATATTAGTAATGTTGTTCTGTACCAGAATACAGTACATGACCTTCTTTCCTGCCCTGCTACTTTATAAGCTATACACAAATTTCACATGAGAAGGTAGGCTTTGATGATGTCACATTTTAAACAAAGGTTTCCTTCAATGTTTTGGCACAATTACCTTTTGTATCTGATTACAATTGTGCCCAAGTACATGGTACTGTGCTCAAGTTCACTTGGAAAGGCAGACATTAAACAGATTGTATGATTGAGTGTTCACACTACTCAATCATACAAGACACTGAAATCAAATGTTGAAAGTTCAAGACACAAGTTAATTTCTGTTCTTACTGATGCAGAAATTTTAATCTTACTGTTTCTCTCTTTCTCTCTGAAAGACACACACATAAACACATGCAGACAATGATCCGAAGTGTGTGTGTCATTTAATCCAAGAAAACTTTAATAAACATTTTCATTTTCTTTTTATTATTTGTCTGACATCATGCGTAGCATAAACAGTGTCAACTGTTATTATACATAATATGTGCATGGAGAATACATACAGAATACATAATTTTATTGCTTTGTTCAACTTTATGATTGTATCTTTAGCTAATAATATGTAATAAGTTGTTTATAATATTGTATTGTATTATTATTTAGTCTTTGATCGTATGGTGCTTCATTAAAAAATAATTTTGTAATGTATCCTTGAGTGCTGAATGGATTATTATTATTATTATTTTATTTATTTATTTATTTTTATTTAAAAATATATATTATTTAAGTACATTGATACGTGTTTTCATATTACGACTGGAGTTGTGCTGTTGCACAAAAATAATTAACACTTTCTGATCAATCAGATTCAGGCTTTCAGCTGTGGTGTGCTCTAAAGTTTATATCAGTAATTGTTTTGCTACTCAGCTGAAGTTGTTTACTGACTGATCACACCAGCGGTGTATGGAGACAGCCTCAGATGCAGTTCTACTACATGCAGTGATACTATGTGTTATGTTCTTAGAATATTTGTGAGGTAAACAGCTAGGAATGAAAACCCTTCATATATTTAATATTCATGTTTTCATATTTACATATTTACTTGTTTCCCTTTTATTACTTCAGACAATATGAGTAACAGACCATGTAGGACCATTCAGCAATCTTCAGGCTATTTGGGATCACTCCCCTTAGCCGAGAATAAATCACAAGTATCAGTATCCTGTGAGGCAAAAGAAGAAAGCAAGATAAATCAGAAGGTTTTAGAAGTTACAGTATATGATTTCAAAAACTACAATACTTAAAAAGAGGAGGATGTCTATTGCTAGATTTTTCCAAAGAGAACACATATTTACTAAAAGAAATATGCACATGCAACCGTATCTCTTGTGTGATGAGAAGTTGAGTGACTGATTGATTGATATGCAGACCATGCTGACTCAGCTGCTGTCTATACCTCTATTTCTGACTAATAGAAATGACAGAAATGTATTCTACATGATCTAAGTCTCATGGCGATACTTATAATATACTGGGGAGACATCACCTGATATTAAAACAGACTTAAAATGCCACCCCCCCTTCGCACCACCTTCTGAATTTATTCATTCATTTATTATTTTTATTATTATTACCGCTTCAAGTGTTATGGTATACTGCAGTTTTGTGTGTGGTCTGTTCGAGTGGTCTTTCTGTACCCGAGCAATAGCTGCAGCTGGACCAGTGAGAACTGAGGAGGATTTATTGTTTCAAAATCATTGGCATGACTGCTATGAGTAGGTACTAAATTAAGCGGTCACTAAATTTGTGTAATGTTAGGATTCTTATCAATTGTTGACACATGGCACATGGCTGACACACATGAAAAGATAATCAGGGAGTAATCTTTTGCTGTACCTGTGTTATGTATTATATAGAATAATAAAATATTTTACTATAATGTTTGAGCAGTTGCATGGAGCGGCTAACAGTAATTTTCAATATATTCCCTTATCATGAACATATCAAGATATAGCAACGTTATAAATATTGTTAGTATTGGACAGTTGTGCTCTAAATGATTAAGTAACAAATTTGTGTCATCATTGCTCCTACTTTTGTCTGCAATCTATTTGAAATATATGAGTGTGTCACACTCATCAATTTGATTGTAAAGACCAGGAAAAATAATTAATTTCGTATAATTTTGTATAATTCCTATTATACTGAAGTTAGTAATTTGCCACTGTGGGTAAAACACATTACTCATTTTTAGGAATGAGCGTGACTTAACAAAGTGCAGCCACAGCCTGCAATTGGAGTGAAGTTAAGCCAGCTGTGGTAGAAACCAATGCATTTAAAGTTGTTAAATAAAATGTTAAAATGTACTGCAGTGCCCTCTCCTGCTCATTCAGCAGCAGTTGTAGCTGAGAATTTCCCTAATGAGACAATAGAAAATGAGTGTGACTGCTTCTCCTGCTGAAATGTATTAATTTACACTGCTGTGGCCTTGGACACTTTGTCAGTAAGTTGTTGTTTTTTTCAATCACTTTTTAGATACACTGATCAGCCATAGTATTATGACTTATGACAGGTGAAATGAACACTGTTGGTCACAACTGGTGACAGGATCATGGGCACCCAGTGCTTACTAATGCCTATGCCCATGCCCACAGAAAAAACAGTGGCGCACAGAAATCATGCTGGCCATGACAGAAAGGCACTAGAACACACAGTGCACCACAGCCTGCCACAACAGGGGCCCGCAGCCAATAATAAACAAATTTGCTTAATTACAAAACAGTTAAAAAGAATAAGGCAGGAATTATTAAATATTCCAATTATTAATAATACAAATACAATGTTAGTATTTTATTTTTAAAATAATTTATTTTATAATGTTTCATTATTCATATTCACTATTTCATGCACATTATAATTAATACTATTCTGTCCTTGAAGAAGTGAGCTAGGCTGATCCAATCTGACAGATAAACCACAAACAGCTTTACCAAAATTACTTTTGAGTTAAGTTTTACAATTACTATCATTTTTACTTACATATATATATATTTATTAAGGACTAAGGAAGACTAATGGACAAAAACAACAGCTGAACTTTTACTGTTTGTGGTTCCACAGCAACACTGAGAGAAGATGAGCCTGTATGTTAATATGCTCAGGTCTATAGGTCTTTTCATTTTTACAAATTAACTGTGTGTTTTCTTGAGTTGTGAATCACAGGTAGACTGTAGAGTTTCGATTCTGAATTGAAAACTGATTTGGACAACAAAAGACTGATTAAAATTCATAATTGTTTAAATTGATCAGCTCTATTGCCTTCATTCATTTTTTAAACAGTATGCCTTGTGTGTATTGAAGAATTTCACATTGTTGGTTCACATTGTTGTCTATCTTCAAAAGAGGACAAATCACTGCAAAGACTGAATAGGAAAAAGACAAGAGCACAGCAGGCTCAACTAAACAGGGTTCTATGCAGCAACAATGAGTGTACGGTCAGGCACAGAGTATTAGCCGGCTCCTCACAACAGGATGGAAAAAGTGGAACTGCAGCAAGAGCCTAATCAAAGTGCTGATGCTCATTCAAGGTCAGTCTGTTCCCAGGCATTGAGGCGGTCAAGATGAGCCTACCCAGCTAGTTCTTCAGCAATAAGAGTTTATGCTAGGTCAGAGGCTGCCCCTACTCAACTTTCCTATGCTGAAAGAGTGGCCAGCGTTATAAAGCAAAAAGCCTTGACGTGAATCTTTATATTTTACAAGAGCCAGAAAACTGTAGCAGGGTTGCTGCTATGAAGAAGGTGTAAAAGCTAGATTGAACTTGCCAATATTTGTTGGGAGATACCTCTCAGTTCCATCCAGGGCATCCCTGAACATGTGCAGAAATGCTCAGAAGCATACTCTAAAAATATCCCATTCTAGATTAATCCACTAGACCATCAAAATGGAAAAGGAGGAGTGTGAAATGTCTATAAAGTAAGCAGAATCTCATCATGATGGAAAAAAAAGACATAGAGAAAGGAAAAGCAAATGTCAAAAAAAGCAAAAAAGGCAGAATTTGGCCTGTTCTCCTTAGAATCAGCATACTGTAACAGCCTTTTAAATCCTCTAACGAAATTTCCATCTGATCTTTAAGGTGTGCAAGATATCTTTATCATATAATCAGTATCAATATAACAATCATGTACTTTGTCGAGAAAGTGCAGGTTTTCTAAAATTTGATGACCATCCAGGGAATTACTGGTCATGGAAGGCGGTATTTTACAGTGCCACCAAATACCGCAAACATTCAGTGAGAGAAATATTAGATTTTGTGAAAAACTGGGTAGATGTGGAAGAATGCTGTGGGTCACCAGAGGTATTTGAACACGTACTGATAAAAAGGTTGAAGATTTCCATAAACTGACCAATAAAGAAATTAAAATTAAGAGAGGAAACAGTGAGTGCAAAATAGTTGGATATTTAGCTCCAGATGTATCCAGGTGGATATTTAGAGTCAGAGAATAGCCACAGTATTCTCTAAAGCAGTTGGCACATTTTTATCAACAGATAACCCACCCAACACTTGACAATTTATCAGGAATGGTTTAAGCAACATGGTAAAAAGTTCAAGATTTTAACTTTGCCTCCAAATTTGTCTGATTACAATCTGATCAAGCAGTTTTTAGATGTGCTGAACAAACAAGTGCAATACACAGAAGAGCAATTTACAGGATTTAAAAGACCTGCTGCTAATGTCTTGGTGCCAGATACCACAAAGTTACCTTCAGAAGAGTCCATGCCTCCATGGCTCAGACCTGTTTTTGTGACAGAGGTGGGACCTAAATAATATTAGGTAGGTGGTTCTAATGTTATGGCTAACCTGTATATAACATAAAATATTAGTGTAGAGTTTCATACATTTTAAAATATCTTTTATCTTGTGTATGTTAGTAAATGTTAATTTAGTGTATTTACTTTTACACTGACATTTTTCATATATAAAATTGTTGATGTCATAAAATATGAAAATTGTATGTTTTTTCCATAGTTTGAAACATAAAAGAGAAAGAAGAGAGAAATACATTGAGGGAGATCTGCAGTGATTGGGCTGTGCTAAAGGGAGGGTCTTTGGTAGGTGGGATAAATAAGGGAAGAGTCATGCTTCATAGTATTTTCAGTCTCTTCTTGTCTTTTCCTGCACTGCAGATGGGAATGGCTACATCAGACAGGTGATTTACTCTTTCAATTACCAAGCCATAACTTTAAAACACTTTATATTTCTCAATTTTTGAGTTATTGATGTGATGCTTAGTGGACAACCATGGTTATTTGATAGGTGATAAAGGGAATGAAATGTAACTTGATGGTTTAATTTAAAGGTGGTGTGTCCTTATAAGTTTGAATAAATATAAAGCAAGAATAATTAATGAGGATGGGGAAATGTTTCTATTTTTTTGTCAATTAATATAGTTTTCAATATAAATTTTTTTTTTAACTGCTAATCCATTTTTTATTTACTGATTACATTATTATTATGATTATGATTATGATTATTATTATTATTTTATAATATAATTCTATATGGCGTACCTTGAAAATAGAGAAATACCATTCAGAAATGTGCTGGCGGAATGGGAATAGGGATTGGCGCTTTATGTCGGTGGGTGCATGTTATGGAACATCAGGAGGTAGAGGAAGCGTGTGAAAGACAGATGGTCACTCAGTGGAGTTGTTCCTTTTTCTTCTCCTGGCACATACTCCCTCTTGGATTCTGTTTCCCTATGTTGACAGTAATCCAACATGTTACCTGATGATAAACAATTTTTCTTCTTCTTTCCCTCTTTAAACACTACCAGTTGGTTGACAACTTTTCTGCCAATCAAGATCTCTTTTTAATTTTAATCTTTTCTCCCCTTCCCACAGATCCTTTGATGATGCCTTTCAATTTTGATTTCATTACAGAAAAAAATCCATATATTCTTCCCACAGATACTATAGCGATCTACAAATATTTATCTTTATTTATTTTTTTTAGTAATCATTGTATGAAGAGGAAAAAAAACATTTAGACCTTGTGGCTATTTACAAATTACTTTACCTAGTGCATTTCTAGTGTGTTAAGTAGATTAGCTGATACAAACATTATTTTTGAGCATGTATACAATCTTAAGTTTTTTATTCACTGGAGTGCCCACTCTTCTGGGGTTAATTCTGTTCTGGTGCCCCTTGTTGGTTACAAGTCAGAATGACACCGAGCCTATTGTACTCGAAGGTAAATGTTTAGTTGTCTGTGACTCAACACCATCTTCTGAACCAGCAAATAATGCACTGGGCATGTCAGTACGCTCTGGCACAGGCCGGGTGGCCTTCTCTGCCACCCGCCAAACCAACCATGAACCTACAGATATGAGCAATCGTACTATGATCGTCTATTTTGACCAGGTAAACAGAGAAACCAACAGCAACTATGCAGCTAATTGGCCTATATTTTAGTACTATATTTGCATAACTGCCTAGTCTTCTCTACAGATATTGGTGAATGTGGGTGGTCATTTTGACCAGGAGAGCAGTGTCTTCTTGGCCCCAAGGAGAGGGGTGTACAGCTTTAACTTCCATGTAGTGAAAGCTTACAACAGACAAACCATACAGGTATATCTTACTATGCAACTAATGGTTTACTCTACAAAAATATAATTATTATAAAGACTTGGAGATATTTTTTCCCCATTGTTTATCTTGTGTAGGTGAGCTTGATGCTAAATGGATGGCCAATGATTTCTGCCTTTGCTGGTGACCAGGATGTAAGCAGAGAGGCAGCGACTAATGCTGGATTGGTGATTATGGAAAGGGGTGACAAGGCCTACCTGAAACTGGAGCGAGGCAATTTGATGGGGGGCTGGAAATATTCCACTTTCTCTGGCTTTTTGGTTTTTCCCCTGTAAAATAATTACGCATCATAAAAAAATTATTAAAAAGATTTGTATAGGAACGATACAGTGGGATAAAATGTATATTTAAGTAAGCACGACTAGTCTAACAGTAGAATAATACATTTGTAATTATTTATAAGACAGTCTACACAATCGGATGTTATATTTTAACAGAGATTAAATAAAATTATATATAAAATTTTATTGGAACAACTTAAACAAGATTATTAAAGAGTACCTATTATGCAAAATTCATGTTGTAATCATTTTTAGACATTTAGATGGATCTCCAGTCTGTGTGAACACAAAAAATATGAGAAAAAAAATTCTGTTTGTCTTATTTCAATATTTGTATTGGCCAGGGCTTAAACAAAAAATGATTTCACATAGTAAAAAAAATGTTATTTCACATAGTAAGAGACCCTCCTTCAGCTTAATGCTTAACTTCACCAAGATCTGCTCAACCCTGCTCAGTTCTGTCAAGGGCACTTTTTAAAGGGTACAGTAAATATGTCTAGCAGGTAAGGGGCTAACTGCTAACAGCTAAACTTGTTTTTTTTATTTTTTTTATTTATAGCGAGGTTCAGCTTTTAGGTTTTTTTTTAACTTTTATATTACTAAATATTGTAGATGAGGTTGAGAATGACTTATATTTTCCCCTTTTTTTGCACTTAAGAAATGCAGGTGAGAAAAGGGGGCACATGATAAGTTCACAAACTTGGATTTTTTCAGTCTCTGCATTTTGATTGACTAGGAAAATATACATTCTGCAAGGGGCATTTGGGGTAGCTTATTTAAAGCTATAACAGCATACAGGCTTTTAGTTATATTTTAACTTGAGCATCAAAACACTTATTTCAGAGACTTCTAATTGTTATGCAGACTTAAAAAACGAGTATAATATGTGACCTTTAAAACATTACTAAAAAGTAGAGCAATTTAAATTGGCTCATTTACAGTAAATTCAGTTCAGTGCTGTGCAAAAGTCAAATTTGCACAAATAAAGGATAAAGGGTAAGGATAAAGAGATTTTATTGTCAGTGATACAACGGAATTAGTTTGGTAGCTCTCAGAGACCAGCAGCAATAAGAAATATTAGAGTAAACAAAAGAATAAACAAAAGAAAAATCAAAAGATAAGTGCACTAAAATATAATAAATATAACAATATATACAATGGAATGTATGTGAAGTGGGACCTGGATCTTGGTAAAAACAGTAGAGTGCAAACAGTGCAAACATGATTGTCCGAAATAAGAAAATGTTGCACGTTATACTAATAATCAGTAATGATTAAATATGTTCATATGATGTAAAATAAAATTTAAAAACATGCATTCAAAGAAACAATTATTAAATGTTACAAAAAAAATTTGTATTCAAGTAAAGGAAGCAACATCTTACTCACCACAGTGCACATTCAACTAAGTCCACATTTCAGACAAAAAAACTACTGAAGGCTTCCCGGAATTCATGCGATACAAGAAGTTAAAGTTACTATAGCAGATTCACCAAAGAACTGTAGCAGTTAAAGAACGGTAGCAGATTCACCAAAATACTAATATGATAAAACTAATTGTAGACCCCCCCCCAAAAAAACAAACAAACAAACAAACAACAACAACAACAACAACAAAGAAACAAACAAAAAATGCAGAATTATTACACCAGATACAGGCTTTGCTTAGTTGTTATACTGCTCTTTATTAGATTGCTTTTCTTTACATTAATCATTACATTTAATTCATTTTAAAGTTTTTTTTGCATAGTACGATAATGAGGGCCTGAAAACCATTCATATGGTCAAAGGATTAATGAATTAATTAATTCTGAAAATTTTTTTACACAAATTTTATATTAGATATTTATTTTAGAAATTAATTAATTATTGAACCAACACAAACAACATTTAATTATTCAGGTGATCATCTACAGACAACCAGCTATATTTAGTGCCCATGTTCTAAACATATATATAAGTTGAAGATGGATTAAAAAATTACCCCCAAAAAACCCTTATTAGTTATCGAACTGCCATTAGACAACCTTATGCAATATTTATTTCCATTTCCATTTATTACCACTGCTTCTGTTAAACTAGCTAAGCCAAGGCAAGGCTATAATATCAATAAAAAACATATCACATGTCTTTGGTAAAATAAATGTACATTTTCTTGACCATGTTTTATGTTTTTATTTAACATAAACCCCTTTCAGTATAAAAGTTTAGAATGATCATCTACTGTATTCCCCTTTTTAAATTACTCTACAACTGCCTGGTTTTAGAGAGACATTTCTGTAAAAAGTCTTTAAAGGAATCCTCCTTAAATATTATTTAGAGTTCTCATTTCAGGTCTTAAAATAACCCTCCATCATGTAATCCAACTATGATGAAAAAATGGTGCAATTGGTCAAGGGTAAACAGATGGAGATTTTGGCAAGTAAGCATCTATGCCTTTGTTGGACTCCTATGGACATAACTCCGGCTGTCACAACTTGTTTTTTATGCTGAATTGGTTCAAAGGATAACCCCCCCACCCCCACCCCACACACACACACACACCCTGTGCGCGTACACACACACACACACATACACACACACACAAAGCTAAGCCAAAGGGAAAATTAACAACCAAAATTTTTTTCAAAATGTATTTAATTATTTGTTTGTTATAATACATATGTTGACTTATAATAAATAGATTCAGCAGTCAGATGTCTAGATATCCTCACGTTAGTCTAGATATCCTCATGTAAGCTGTATTTAATTTCATAGCCTATCAGAGACCTTCTCCAGATACTGTAATAAACACTTTCTAAACTGTTACTGTATTTAGAAATACATTTTCTGGAAGAGAAAAAAATAAGAAAAGCAAGGTCCAGCAGGCTAATAAAGGTGTCACTATAATACTATCATGCTGAGTGTATCTGCGTGGTTGAGGGTAAAGGACGTTGCTCAAAAAAAATTGATGGGAGGATAACCTGGGCCCGGTTTCTCGAAAGCTTCTTATCGCTAAGTAGTTCTTAAGTTGTACCTTAACCTCTCTCTTAACGT
>JAQMYG010000001.1:29403350-29415540 GCA_030014215.1 Clariallabes teugelsi
GTCTAATGTTTATCAGTACATTACAGAAAATAATGAACTTTATCACAATATGCAAATTTTTTGAGAAGGACCTGTATATATACACTCCTTATAATAATAATAATAATAATAACAATCACGGTAACAGATAATCACTAGGAAATGAAAACATTTGAGTGGGATTTATCCTTCTCTACCAGTGGGGGTTTCTGCAGAGAATCTGTGCTTCATTACCAGCCAGCATTTTCCTGTCACTTCCTTGAGTCTGCAGGTTTCAGTTAAAGAGGAGGAGAAACTCATCGTAAATTTAAGTAAACCTGCTAGCAATCGTTATTAACACACAGATTTAAGCTGAGCTGGCTTTTAGAAAACCTGGAGTTCCCTTCAACTTAGAATCAACTAACCAAACTCGCTTGCTGAAATCCCAGTTCATTACATGAAAATTTATTAAACACCAAAAATGCATGATTGAAATCTTTACAAACTGCTGTGGTATAAACAGAATAACACCCCAGACCATGCTGTTATACAGGAATAATACAACTTGGTGAGGGTGTCAGGTATGTGTGACATTCAGCCTCCGGCTCATATGCATTCTGGTGGACATTATTTCTAATAGTGGTATGGTCTGGTACGTATTATTATTATTATTATTATTTACTTATAATGAACACAGGTTTTTCATTCCTAATACAGCAGCAGGGAAAAAGTAAGTATTGTCTCTGGCTAGCACATTAGGGATACACCGATAAAGTAATAAAACTAGAAATTATTTTTTTTACATTTAAAATTCATGTCCTGAATTTATAATTCTTTAAAGCTGTTTTGTGACAAATTCCATTGTTAAAAGCGCTATAAAAATAAAATTTAATGGAATTAAAATATCATGTCAAATAAACGGATGACTCCGTTTGTTTTATGCAACTTTATATTATTCAGGAAGAAAAAAAAATCCGTAAATATGGTGATGGAATTTCATACAGTGAAGCTTGAAAAGTCATACCTTATCACATTTTTTACTTTAAGGTTTGGTGGCTTGTTAAGTCAAATACAGACAGCCTCATGGGTGGGTAAAAAAAAAAACAAGCTAAAATGACCGCAGGCCTCTGAGCTGGAGGAAACTCGGTGTAGATTTTAGCCGCTATTTACGCAGGTGACGATAACCGATGACATCACAATGGGATAAACCTATGTAACCTAAACCTGTGTCTGACACGAGTATCCATAACGCACACGATTCACAAGACATATAAAGGCCATAAGGCATTCCGAGCGCACATGGCGTATCATTACGGTAAGTTTGTGTACTTTTAAAACAATTGCAGTTTCGACTATTGTTTATTGAGTTGCACAAGAACTTAGAAAGTTTAGAATGAGAATATAAAGGAAATTACCTAAAATTACTTAAATTACGTTTAAGGTCACAAATTCGGTTTTACTTTTGCTTTTGATTAATAAAGGAAAAATCCTTTAATTACAGCATATAACACAGCCTATATACCGATCCCCAAGAATACGGATATTTGCTAAAAAAAAAAAAAAAAACAGCACATTTTTAATAACAGTCATTAAAATTGTATATTGTATGTTTAATATAATGTAATTATACAATTAAGATTCAAAATTATTATTATTATTATTAATAATAATAATTTTAACCAAGTTCATTTACTTTTTTTTTTATAATACTGTGTTATGGAGGCATGGTGGCTTGGTGGTTAGCACTCTGGCCTTGCATGTCCAAGGTCTGGGGTCAATTCCCACCTTGGGGTCATTGTGCGTGGAGTTTGTATGTTCTCCTTGTGCTTGGTGGGTTTCGCACACATACGCACAAACACACATATCACAATGTTAACACTCTTACACTCGCACAGACGCACACACGCACGTATACACAAACAGACTCATACTCGTATATATCACAGATCACAAATTTTAACACTCATACACTCACATCTCTGTCTCACATACCCACACACACTAACAAGTCACATGTCTCACACACACATCACTAATGTTAACACACAGACTCACACCCCACACACACACACAAACATGCATAAACACATTTACTCATCACACACAGACTGACACATCCACGCGTCTCACACACATGCGCACACACACACACTAACACACTCAACAAATATTTAGAGCCCAAACTGACATTAGCCCTTTATAGTGTGTGATGTGTGCAAGTTGTGTGGTGCAACCGGGTGGTAGTGGCTTTTTCGAGGTCTTAACACACTCAAATAACACACTGGTTGTGCGGTACACCCGGGGTGGCGAAGGCACAGGGTGCTTGGGCCCATCATCGTTGCTTGCAACTATAAAGTATTGAAATTTATTGCCGTGCTGTATTCTGTCACTACCTTGGTCAAGTCCCTCTTGTAATATCATTCATATTTTAATTGAACTTAACCTGGAAATTAAATTAAATTAAGTTTATCATCATTGTACTATAATTCATGAATAAAGGTGAAGGATTCAAGGTAAAGGATTCATATGTTCTTGAATGTGTAATTTATTTGTTTTTTAGGTACAGTTGTCACTGTAGCAGCAGAGATGGACCAAGTCCGAGTGAGCTACAGGAATCAGGGGTCGATGGACCGCCGGGTAAAAGATGATGCTTGAAGTCATAACACATGCAGTCTTAAGACTGATGTTGGAAAGATTTGGTGTAGTTTGTGTTTTATTTCATGGCAGTCATTTTATCTAAAAAAGAAAAATACACGATTTTACAAGATCATAAAAAATGTCAAATACTAGAATAAATTAACCTTATTAAATCTGTTTATTATTTGATATGATATTACAGTATATTACCCATTGGCCGAGGCTCATTAGTATCAGCTTTTACAGTACCTTGAAAGAAATAATGACCAGAAGTGTGTTATTTTTATATACCACTGACAGATTTAGACAATAATTTATTAATGTTTAATGTTCATTTAATGTTGTAGAAATGTAATTGATTAAATTATTCTATTACCATTTGAATTACAGCAGCTCTAATCATTTGTTCCTTCACTTTCTCGTTTCTTCTTGTTGTCACACTGAGGAAACACAAAGCCTTCTGTCCTAAAGACTTTCCTGTGTCAGAAGACTTTTTCCTTTACATAGTGGACTCTTTCCAAAAATGCTATAAATAATATCCCCTATAATCTGCTAATAATTGCTATAATTAATATGTTGAAATAGTTTATATAGCTGTTGCATAACTGTCAACTGTAAATTGGTTCTTATGTAAACTGATCAATTTATTTTTATTTTTAATTGAATGGTCTGTTTTCTTTTTTCAGCGCACAGTAGGGATTCAGACAGATTACCGTGATGGTGAAACTCAGACTGATCCTTACAGCCCTCAGTACATACTACGTCCAGGAGCGGCGATACCAGAAGTCCTCACTCTGGCCCTATTCTCTTGGGGTGTGCAAAGATAAAAAACAGAAGTGTAGTGCTATGTTTAAATATAGAAGTGCTTTGACACTATAAGTCTATTTATAGATGTATATTACTTTTTTAAGCATTTAATTGTCATTTAATAGAACAAG
Source organism: Clariallabes teugelsi (assembly GCA_030014215.1). Taxonomy (NCBI): domain Eukaryota; kingdom Metazoa; phylum Chordata; class Actinopteri; order Siluriformes; family Clariidae; genus Clariallabes; species Clariallabes teugelsi. Next base: position 29,406,884 of record JAQMYG010000001.1, read on the forward strand.
CTTGAGTTATTATAATTTTATCAACCTATATTTCACCTTCTAAGATGTCATTTTTGCAGTGAGGTTTATGTGAACACTGTTTCTACAATGACATACATTAGTAGTGAACTGACCACACAATCAAATTTTATACTGATTTTATCAATAACTTTATCATGCTGAGAATATTATGCAACAGTAAGCTAGTTCAGTAGAGTATTGGGCAATGCCATGGCTGTAGTGGGCTGGAATTAGCGTTACATGAAGCAACAATATAGTGTAGGTGAAGAATCATCACAAGATTTTTGTGTTTTAATTGTTTCATTTTCTTACCTATTTTGTGCATGTGAAGCTGCATTAGAAACCTATTTCTCTCTGTTTTGCTGCCTTTTAATTTTTATTAGTTACTTTTATTAGTTATAATTAGCTTATCTGTTCCATTTGTTTTTATTTATTCTCTTGCATGATGTATGTTTTACTAGTGACTGGATCTTTAAGTGATTACATAAATGCATATGCTTTCTCCTTACTTGGAGAAAAGTAGGTGGTGGTTCAACAAAGCCATACACCTTGGAAAGTTACACCAGAAAAGAGACTTCTAGAAAAAAAAACTAGAAAAATTCTACTTCGGTGCAGCTTTGGGGCCAAAATGTTATCCAGACAATGAGTTTGCAGCGGTCACCTGTTGGGCACCAGACAAATAACCAACAGGAATTGTGTTCAGGTGACGGGCTTCCTGCTGGCCTGGATCAAGTGGAGATGATTGAAAGAGCGAGGAAGAAGAGGGCCTGGCATGCCACGCTACCACATCTGCATGATCTCACTCAGCTAGACAAGAGGACGAGGATGATGGATAAAATGGAGAGGGAGGAGTGGGGATTCAGGGAGCAGGAGATCAAGAAGTAAGAGGAGTTCTCTTAGTACGGCCGTCTCTGCTCTGCTCTGACCTGTGATCATTTTCTTGCTATACACACTCATATAGCAACTTCATACAGACATTTCAGTATTTATGCAAAAGGTTTCAGCACATGTCTGAGAGAGTTTTTCAGTAGTGTTTAGACTGCCCAAAACAATTTAATAAAAAGAAGTCTTAAGTAATAAACCACTATTATGGTGTTATACTGTATAAACAAGAACATGGCAAGCATTCAATTAAACATATAATTGGAGTCTAGTATATTGCCAGTCCTCTATTCCTCTGTCCATTGTCTTATTCATAATTATATTATGTATGTCAATGAAAAATTCATGTTAACTACAGTATAATTACATGTGTTCATCGTGGATACATCTAGGTCTGTGTGTGTTTGTCCTTATGTGCTGCAGGCTGCAAGAGGCTCATTTGGCTCTTCTCATACAGTTTTTACGCGACGCAGACTTACAACAAAACAACAGCAAAGTACAGCGGCTGGGTGAACATTTTTCCAGACTGCAGACAGCGAAAGAAGACAGACTCCAGAAAATACACCACAACTACATACTCTGTAAGCCCATATGCAACTATGTATGAGCTTGACTTTTAGAAACAAATAAAGGAAAAACACTTTATTTCGATGAATGTCTTTTAATCGATTCTTTATAATGAATAACTTGTAATAGACAGGGTGAAGTGTCGTATGTATAATTCTGTGAGATGAGTGGACAGGAGCTTTGTTTCCACATAGCTGAAGCTGAGTCAGAATTTATGCTCAAACAGCTGTTCATTTTGCTGACAATCATTTCATGAATCAAACACAAATTCATGCATCCAGTCAGATCTGCAACATGATAAATAATGTCATCTTTCAAAAAATTTTTTTGTTTTATTCTATGTAAAATGTAAGTCTAAATACTTTGACTGGGTCACATGTCTTAGTGATGCTACTCTAAGAAACATGTTTTGCAGATATATATGTACTGTATGATTTCAAATGTTTCCTTTATAATGTTGAAATTGCCATAATTGCAAAACCAAATTTACCGCAATAAAAGAAATAAATGTAGGCTACAGATCTACTGTCCACACAATTAAGTAGTGTACTTGGTGTTGATGACATGCATTTATATCAGTGGAAAATGTAAGACAAAATAGTAGTTTGTATTGTGTCATTAATCTTTACATTGCTCTGTGTCACAGCTTTGCGGAAAATTATGGCAAAGAGGAAGGCTCTGGAAGGGAAGTTGATGAAACGGCGCATTCTCAACAAGTATGTGGATTACAGCTCTCAGACAGGAGTCTTCCCTGATCGACACTCACAATTTGGAATCAAGAGCTACTTCCTCGATACCCACCAAGGTGTATAGTTTACCACTGATTAGTTTTCCCTAACTTTATGACCATGTTCAGATTTTATAGTATATATTATTATAATACAGCATAGTAGTGTATAGTCCATATTATATAGTATATAATATATAATAGTATTATATAATACAGTGGCTGTATGGTGGCTTAGTGGTTGGCACTGTCATCTTGCGCCTCCAGGTCCTGTGTTAAAGTTTTGTATCGGGTCTGTGTGCATGGAGTTTGCATGTTCTCCCCGTACTTGGTGGGTTTCCTCTGGGTTCTCCGGTTTCCTCCCACAGTTCAAAGACATGCAGATTAGGCTAATTGGCATTCCCAAATTGTCTGTAGTGTGTGAATCTACATGTTGACCAGAGTTTGTACCAAATTTTTTAAAATCTGAATTCCTCATACCAGAGGTAACAGAACTACAGTGAGGTCAATAAGTATTTGATCACCCTATGATTTTGCAAGTTCTCTTACTTTGAAATCATGGAGGGGTCTACAACATTTTACCTGTAATGTTTCAGACTTTATCATTACAAAGATGTTACATCAGGCATGTCTTCAACTATATACTCTTTTTTTGTCCATGTGTGTAAGGTCTGTTGGAGCTGGAGTCAGATCTTTCATCATTGGTCATAGAGCCACAAATAAAAGCCTCAAGGCAAAGAAAGAAAAGCTTCATTAGTCGCTCAGACCGCAGGGAAATGGAGTTAATAAAGACGTACCAGGTAAGAAATCATGCATTCTACTATGTAAGAGTAGAGGAATAGAGTGACCTTTTGTTAATCATATTCTCAATCAGTCTGATTAATAACTCAGTGTTGTAAGGTGACCTTACCTTAGGACTGCAATTCAACTTTTTAAGGAGTGATCATTAGACAGTCTCTTATAGCTATAGGTGAAAAATTCTAATTTGTTACTATACCTCTACACTGATCAGCGATGACATTAACATTACATAACATTAATTCAATTCAATTCAATTCAATTTTATTTGTATAGTGCTTTTAACAATTGCCATTGCCGCAAAGCAGCTTTACACAATCAAATGAATTATTTAAGTCTGTATGGAATGTGAGTGTGCATGAATCAGGCCAGGGGTAGCTCAGTGGTTAAGTCATTGGACTACGGTTCGGAAGATCCCAGGTTCAAACCCCACAACCACCAAGTTGCCACTGTTGGGCCCTTGAGCAAGGCCCTTAACCCTCAACTGCTCAGATGTACAGTATAATGAGATAAAAATGTAAGTCTGCCAAATGCCTAAATGTAAAATGAGCAGATTGTCCCTGGTGAGCAAGCCAAGGGCGACAGTGGCAAGGAAAAACTCCCTTGAGAGGAACCATACTCAACAGGGAACCCATCCTCATCTGGGTGAAACAGAAAGCAGGAATTGTGTGTTAGGTGGCAGGCAGTTCAGCTATAACAGTTGATGTTAATTGATGTTAATATGGAGTCCAGGTAATTATTGGAGACTCAGGTAGACTTGTAGGAAATTCCAGTCTTGAACTATCGAGCAACTGCAGCCAAGTCAACACCAGTCGAGGCCAGAACCGTCTTCATGGTAGAGTGAAACCATCCCCAGACACCAGATGCATCTCAAAGAGACACACGGGGCATCCATGTGACGAGATCTCCAACCAAGGAGCGGGGCACCAGGATGGGTCAGACAGGTCCGGAGGGCAAGGAAGGACAACTGGAGAATCGGTGAAAGAGTCATGGGCTCCCAAGCCTCAATGATGCATGTGGGGAGTGATTGATTCAATCCCACAGAAGAACTACTGCAGTACAAATTGCTGAAAAAATTTATGATGGTACTGCTAGGAAGTTGTCGGAACCCACAGTGCGTTGCAGCTTGTTGTGTAGCTGCGTAGCCACATACTATTCAGAGTGCCCATGCTGACCGATGTCCCCTGCCAAATGTGTCTAAAAGGGCACTTGAGCATCAGAACCATTTATCAATATTATCCTGGTCTAATGAATGACACTTTTTTTTTTACATCATGTAGACAGGTGTGTGCGTGTGTGCGTGTGTGCGTGTGTGCGTGCGTGCGTGCGCGCGTGTGTGTGTGCGTGCGTGTGTGCGTGTGGGCATCACTTACCTTGGGAAGAGATGGCACCAGGCTGCACTATGATAAGAAGCCAGTAGAGTTAATGTGATGCAATGTTCTGCTGGAAAACCTTGGGTCCTGGCATTTAAGTGAACAAGTGAACACTGTTGCAGACTAAGTACAGAAGTTGCAGACCTTCATGGCAGAAGTTCTCCTTAATGACAGTGAGCTCTTTCAGCAGGATATTGTGCTCAGGTACTCTGTAAAAATATTCAAGGCCCTGAAATTCCGAAGATCTCAATCTGATTAAAATTCGGTTTTGATGGCACAAAGTCAACATACACAATATTAGACTGGTGTTTTTAATGTTGTGACTGATTGGTGTATACTTTACTTGACTATTATTGAAACTGAATGCTTATACATTCTTTTGATTATTTAAGTACAAATCTTAAATATCTCTTCTTAGTGACTGTATGCCTATTAAATTAGGTTTAATTAGAGTTATCAATGTAGAAAAAAACTATTATGATATATGCCAAAAACTATTATCATATATGCCAGTGGACTTCAGAGTGGAAATTGGGGATGAGCCTCTACTTTAGTACAAGGTTTCAATACGCTGGACTCATATAAAATGTGCCATTACCTTTGCCTAGTAGTCATGAACATAACTCCAATGTTAGCTAACATATGATAGCCATATTGTTTTTTTGTTTTTTTGTTAGATCACCTTCAATTTCAGTAGCTAACATAAATGGCTAGACAACGAAATTATAGCTACTAATAATTAGCTGTACAGATTAAATACAGGATATTTACATTTGATTTATTTTTAAAAATACTATATAGCATTAGTTGTGCATGCAACCAGTAAACTTACAAATACTGTTTAACGTTTTCAGGCAAAACTCATATTCGTACAATAAAGCAATTGAAAAAACAACAACAACGACAGAAAATATATACTTTCTGTCTTGAGTGCAAGATATTTACTCTTTGCTTTTTAATGCTTACAGTAGGTACATTTTAAGGTGATTTTATAAAAACTTGTATTCCAGTAATTTTTTCCTATACATTTGTGAAACATTTGCCTATACATTTGTGAATGCCTACTGTATACATTTGTGAATGCTTTTAGTATAATTCCTCAATAATTTGTCTACTCCTGCTTCCAGCAAAGAGAATATTAGAATTACTATGAAGATTTTATAATCTTCACAAATTGTTTATTTAAGCTTTCAGACTGCAGACAGTAATGTCATTCCGTTCATCTGCTGCAGGCATTGAAAGACAAGAAGGTCCAGGTGAAAGAAAAGAAGCCACTACGCTTCCTATGTAAGGTGGAGAAACCAGTGCCTCGTCCCAGAACTCCTGTGGTGGATGGGCCTCCTGAGGTAAGTCTCTGACTACTTTAGCTGTAGGAAAAAAAAACCATTGTCCCTCCTGCATTTTGATTGGGCACTGAATTGGAAAACTTCTGGAAGACTGGTTTATACAATGCCGAATACATAGTTCCCTTGGCACTTCCCACACCAGATCACTGCAGTGTTATCTAGAACTTGGTTCTGAAAGTACAGTAAGTTCCATAAAGCACAGGCAATAATTTTTTAACATGTACTTATTGTATAGTACTGTAATTCACAGCTCACCATTATTAAGTAATTATAACTAAAATAATGTAATTATACACATTTAAATAAATGTAATAATTTTAATTGGTTGTTAAACAAGCTGAGTGCAAAAACTTTCTTTCTTTTCATTTATTTAGAGCACATACATACACATTAAGTACATACATACATACTTTTGCACATGGAAAATATTGTACATTTTTGCAGGGAGAAGAGGAAAAGGAGCTTGCCGTCATTTTCCTACAGAAGCTCCTTAGAGGCAGATCTATCCAGAATCAGGTACACAAGAGTAATTGAAAGCCATGTTGAGAAAAAAACCATCATTTTTATTTAGTCTGTATATACTGAATGTGTGTGTGTAAATGTGACGTAAATGTGATATAAATGTGAGATTTCTTTCTCAGCAACTGTTTATTAAGTCTTTATCTGTCTTTAGAGCTGTTCAAAGATGTTCAATGACCTGGTGTGTTCTAGATGCTGGAGGGCATGGAGAAGCAACAGGAGCTGATCCAGGAGATGCGTACCACCCACGGCCTTCAACAGGAAGAGCAAGATGTACAGAGAGCAGAAAAACAGGTCACGCTGGCACTGCAGAGACAGAGAGAGAAGCACGAGAGAAGGGTAAGCAGATAAACAAGTGACTTATTTAACACTTTCACTGTGAAACAATGAAAAGGATGCGTCCTGTTTTACATAACTGACCTCTGCTCCAGTTGTAAATTCTACTTTAGATATTACAAGGATATTAAAGTTAAACAAAATGAATCAGTTTAGAACAAAAAATAAAAAGCAGATAAGACATACATACTGTACATACACAGTACCAGTTAAAAGTTTGAACACACCCTCTAATTCCATAGTTTTCCCTTATTTTTATTTCTTTCTACTTGCTGAACAAAACAATGCTGAACAACACTATAAAGCAATACTGTCTGCTACTTATGGTCTGTAAATCGGTAATTCTCATGAAATCTTGGTTTCAAGATTGTTCTGTTTCTTTCCCCAGACATTAGGAACAAAGTCTGGAGTATTTTTGAACATTCATTGAAAATCTTTTACAGACATGACTATTAATAATCCATTTAACACCTTTTTGAAAATAATTTCCAAAATAAGTCCTAAAAAAAATCTCATTACCGCAACACTCTGAAAACATCAAGACTGTTAAAAAAGCAAATACATTTTCACAAGAAAAAAAAATGGATTATTAATAGTCATGCACAGTTACTTTTCTGAAATAATATTTTAATGACATTTTTTTTATTGATATCTCTCATTACCACAACACCTTCCACAATTTACGACCATTTAAAAAAAATATTTTGATGAAACCTGACATTTTTAAAAAATGATATGACAAACCTGAAAGAACATTATTTGTTGATTCTGCACATGCATTTAAAATCAAAGTACTATTTTCTATTAATTAAATTAACTAATGAATGATATAATGATATATAGGATTCGGAAATGAGGGTCATTATTTTGGTAATGATAATAAGTATTGCCCTGCGATGGATTGGCACCCTGTCCAGGGTGTACCCTGCCTCGTGCCCTAAGCTTCCTGGGATAGACTCCAGGCCCCCGCGACCCTGAATAGAGGATGAAGCGGTATAGAAGATGAATGAATGAATGAATAATAAGTATACTAGTATAAGATTTATACTGAGACAAAACGTGTAACTAAAAAACATGAACCATTTTACCATGGCATTAAAAAAAACTTGACAAAGTACCACATTCTGATTTGTCAGAACTTATCACATGTATATTAATTCTTAACAACCATGCTACAGTTCTACAATAAAAGGGAGGGAAGTGGAACAGTAAGAATACAAGGTGAAGAGCTGAAGAAGGTAGGAAGTTTACGTACTTGAGGTCAACAGTCCAGGGTAATGGAGCGTGTGGGAAAGAGGTAAAGAAGCGAGTGCTGCCAGGTTGGAATGGGTGGTGAAAAGTGTCGGGAGTTCTGTGTGATAAAAAAAATATCGGTGAGAATCAAGGGGAAGATATAAGACAGTGGTGAGACCGGCCATGCTGTATGGTTTAGAGACAGTATCAGTGAGGAAGAGACAGGAGTCAGAGCTGGAGGTAGCAGAGCTAAAGATGTTGAGGTTCTCTTTGAAAGTGACACGGTTCGACAGGATTAGGAACGAGTACATCAGAGGGACAGCTCATGTTGGACATTTGGGGAACAAATTAGGAAGGCCAGATTACGATGGTTTGGACATGTTCAGAGGAGGGAGAGTGAGTGAGTATATTCGTAGGAGAATCTTGGACAAGGAGCTGTCAGTCAGGAGGCAGAAAGGAAGGCTAAAGAGGAGGTACAGTATATGGATGTTATACAGTGGGGTGAAAAAGTGTTTTCCCCTTACTGTTTTCTTATTTTTTTTGCATGTTTGCCACACTTTAATGTTTCAGATCATCAAACAAATTTAAATATTAGTCAAAGATAACACAAGTGAACACAACAGTTTTTAAATGAAGGCTTTTATTATTAAGGTAAAACAAAATCCAAAACTACATCTCTTGATCCCTAGCTGGCGTTTGGTCTGGATCGTCTCCTAAGACTGTACGCTGCTGTGGGTGCCAATGGTTGTCGAATCTCGTTCACGATGTGTTTCCATGCAAGACGATCGTTGGCAGTTGCTCTGGCCTCGTCGATATTTAGTCTGCGATTTCTGATGTCGTCCTCGACCTGTTTGAGCCACGTTTTCTTCGGCGCCG
>JAQMYG010000001.1:29974630-29984699 GCA_030014215.1 Clariallabes teugelsi
ATAATAAGATCATTTCTGCCTCTCAGCCTATATGAGATGACTCTGGATCCATCTGGAAGCAAATGTAGTCAGTAAGGTTTGTGTGTTTTCCTAGACAGACAGACAGACAGACAGACAGATACATGGTCATCAATCAGTTACTTGGAAAAAATCACAATATAATACAGCTTCCATCCAATATTAAATATTGGACGCACTGTGTTGGTCAGCAACAGTTTACTAGTTCTGTTTTATTTGACATGATTCACTGTCACTGATGAAGTGATGATGTGTGAAAATAAACGCAATTGTAGAATAACAGGACTTCCTGGGTGTGGCCTTCTAGAGACATGTTCCCTGATGTGTAAAATTCAGCACATACAGCACGATTATACAGAATCCTCACTGAGCTGTGTTCAGAAATGACTCAACTGTACAACTTACTGTTCACATTGAGATACATACCACTGATTCTCACTGTAGCAACAGGTAATTTATTTACATTGGTTGATTTCTTTTGGTATTAACATTATGTATACCAATATCAATACTAATGTCTTGAAAAAATTGTGTATTAGGTTAAAATGTTTTGAGTATTACATCATTTTGAGACATCATTTTTAATATCTACATAATGATTTTATCTATATTCTTCTATACAGCAGGCAGTTTTGCAGCTAAAATTGGTCCAAAGGATGAAGATTCCATGATTGACAGGAAGGAAACAGACACAGTTACTATGAAATGTTCATATGAGTCAAGCAGTGATTACATTCGGCTTTACTGGTACAGACAATATTCCAACAGCGCACCACAGTTTTTACTGTATAAAGGCGCGAAGTCATACAGTTCTGTTAACTACAATCCCACTGGTGATCGATTCAATGCAGAAACAACATCAGACTCTACTGAACTGACCGTCAAAGATCTGCAGATCTCAGATTCTGCATTGTACTATTGTGCTCTTGCGGAAGGGGCACAGTAATAGAAAGTCAAAGAAAGACTGTACAAAAACTTGCAAATGAAAAACCGATATAAATTATATACAGTATAATAAAGATACATCCTTCACCAACTTCAATCAGTTAACCACAGACACAAACAACATTTGTGGTGAGATATGCACCTGAAGAAACTGAAAATAAAAATACAGATGGATTGTACAAGGTGTTCCTGGTACATAGTGTTTTAAAATTAAATTATCATTCAGAAACGTCTGAACAAGGAGGTTGCTGCCCCTCTACAGTTTACTGAGAATCAAATTGACAAACCAGAAGAATATTGCAACACTGTTGTTGTTCTGCAGACAACTTCTTTGGCCTAAATAAGAACTGTTATATTTAAAGAGAAAAAAACACTGCATTTCAGCATAAGAACCTTATCTCATCTGTGAAACATGATGGTGGAACTATTTTGGTTTGGGCCTGTTTCACTGCTTCTGGGCCATGAAGGATTGCCATCATTAGATGGAACTCTGATCTCTGAATTATACTGGCAAATTTAAAATGATAATGTCAGGTCATCTTTCCATGACCTGAATCTTAAAAGAACAGATTCAGTGCTGATGTCAGAAAGACAATGAATATTTTTTTTTATAAAACTAAACTTTAAAATAATGCAATCATTCTGATCAATGTAATTGTACACTTACAAAACATGATGAGTGTTTGTTGGGTAGTTGTGCTGTTTTGAGATGGATGGATGGATGGATGGATGGATGGATGGATGGATAAAACTCTTGGTCATCCATCATGATCATGGATAAAATTACTATGAACTACTGTTACCATCAAAAATACACATTGGATACAATGATACAGCAATAGTGTAATAATTCTGTGCTGTGACACAGTTTACTGTAACTGATATGGTGAGGATCTCTAAAGATGTACAGTATCCTCTGTACACAGCAGCACTTCCTGGGTGTGGCCTTCTAAAAACATCTGTCGTCATGTGTTAATTTCACCACATACAGTACAGCACTATTATACAGAATCATTACAGAGCTGTGATCAGAAATGTCTCAACTATACAACTTACTGTACATAGTGAGATATACACCACTGATTCTCACTGTATTTAAAGGTAATTCGTTTATATCAGTTAATTAATGGAATTAACTAATACTTATGTCTTAAATAATTAATTTATCAAGTCATTATTTTGGGAATTACAAAAGTTAACTGTTTTTATATTAATACTATGTCTTCATTTATATTTTAATTATAACAGGGAGTTTTGCAGCTAAAATTGAGCCAAAGGATGAAGATACCAATGTTGTCAGAAAAGAAACAGACTCTGTTTTTCTAAAATGTTCATATGAGTCAAGTAGTGAATACATTAGACTGTACTGGTACAAACAATATCCTAACAGTGCACCGAAGTTGTTACTGTATAAAGGTGCAAAGTCAGCAAGTTGGGATGAGCACAATCCATCTGGCACTCGATTCAACACAGAAATAACCTCTGATTCTACTGAACTCACTATCAAAGATCTGCAGATCTCAGATTCTGCACTTTACCACTGTGCTCTTGGAGAAGGTGCACTGTAATACAGATACAATAAGAGGCTGTACAAAAATCTAAAACATGTTACATTAAAGTTAAAAGGTATACATCAAAGCTACAGTACTTCCTTTACCAACTTATTATCAGTTAACCACATAAACGTAACAAAAAAAAGGAACTTACTATTTGCGCATGAAAAAACTTAAAATAAAAAATAGAGGTTGTAAAAGTCACGTTTTGTAATATTTGATTATGAGTTAACACAGGTCTCAGAGCTCCACCAAAAAGTGTGTTAATCTTCCATCTGAAATAGCAGTCAGAACATTTTTTGGGCGAGGGATACTACTACTACTACTCCTAATAATAATAATAATAATTATTATTATTATTATTATTATTATTATTATTATTATTATTATTATGTGATACTCTCATCTGCCATATAGTCTAGTGCATGGTAACTTTTGGTATACCCTTTACATAGTCGAAATTATGTAAATTAAAAATTTCAGGTTGCATCAAAACAAAATATGTAAAATATTAATAATGTATTTGTTACGTGGTGCGGTATGAAGAGCCGCACCGGGAGATGTTGTAATGATAAGAGCCCTGACGCAGGGCTTTAGAGGGGGTCAACGAAATAGGAGTTGTGAGAGTGCTTATGACAGGCATGGGAAGACATTTCCATTTGGAGATGCCGTGGGATTATTAAATAGAAACTTAAAAGGAAATAAAGAAAACTGAAAACACAAAATAACCAGAGGTCCTCCATCTACGCAAGAACGGACGGGATTCTGGAAACTAAAACAAAACTAAAGATCCTCTCGGGGCATTCGCCCTCACCAAGTATTTATTTTAGAGCGAGGGAGAGTTTGTGATTTGCACTATTAAACTGAGCTTGTCAAAGTCAAACATTCTACAGTATAATTTGTAAATACAATATTGATTTATTTCTAATGAGTTTCAGTCAGGTTATCTGTGACCTATGTGAAACAGAGTATACACTGACTGGGTCCTGGATTTAACCACCTACGCAAATAAGGAAGAGCCTTCCATTGGATAATTACTGCGTGGTTAATATGTTTCAGCTGGCAACTAATTATTTAACCCTAACTGTTAATTATAATTATAGTGAGTAAAAATAAATAAATAAATAAACCAACATGCAAAAAATGTAATCATAAAAAATAAACAAACAAACAATAAACATATGAAGAACATAAACAATGATATGTGCCCAACAAATCAGGTCAGCTGACTGAATATACTGAATGATAAGTTTTTCCATTAGAGGATTTTTTTCTTGCCTCATGGCACAGGATTATCAAGCTCAAATTGTAAAACAATGAGAGCATGAGAGATAATTTTCACACATGGATTGGCCACCACAGAGTCCAGGGCCAATATTTCCTAAGCGCCTCAGAATAGTAAATCGTTCATAAGTGGCCAAAATTCTCAGAATAAGTCTTTTGGTCCTACTTTCAGGAGTAGTAGTAAGAGCTATTTATCAAGATTCTTAAAATAGGAAACCACTCCCATCTAGGAGAGCTCTGGAGGTGTCCTAACTGGATAGGAGTAGTTTTTTTTTTTTTTTTAACATTGTATTAATAAACATATCGTATGCTGTCTCTGCAGGTGACTGTAATGTCAGAAATAATAGATTAAACTCTGCTCTTACAGCATCGCAGATCATGCGATTTTTTGTGTTATTCATACATTTCCCCTCCGCACAATGTGATATAAACGAAAAGCCATCGGCATTCGTGGAGTTGTGGGCATCATCCATGGCCCACACAGTAAAATATATACATTTTATATACTGACATTAAATTATTTGAATGTAACAACAGTTTTTTTTTATTTCTTGTTTTAAGCAGCACTTCATTACTTCATTAACGCAGCGTATTCGTCAGGGGTACGTGCAACAAACTGACAGGTGGCACTGATGCTTTTACTAATTGCCATCCACTCACTTTTTATCTTAACAGGTAAGAGTAGGGCAGAATTTTCTGTTAATTATTTCTTCATATTTTACTACCTCAAGTCAAGTGAAGTCGGCATTTATTGTCATTCCAACCACATACAGTTCAGTACACAGTGAAACGAAACAACGTTCCTCCAGGACTGAGGTGCTACATACATGCAACAACATAAATTTACAACACAACTCTACCGGAAGCAGCTAGCTAACTAAGAGACCTAATTAGTTGACTATCTCAGATATGACAGATTTACATTGTTTATTTTTAAGTTTCCTACTCTTTGCTTCATAAAAAACTCTTATGTCCTGCTCTGAGGTAGGAAGATTTTCAGTCCTAAATGAACTTTGAGCACGATTCCTACAAGTTATTCTGAGATGCTTAGTAAATACAGGCCCAGACCTTAACTCCATTGAGAATCTGCGAGATGTGTAGGAGAAGACTTTACACAGGAGTTCAACTCTCCCATCATCAATACAAGATCTTGGAGAGAAATTAATATGACTCTCGTCAAAGAAATATATGTTGTGATATGTACTGTATGTTCTCTAAGCATAAGATTATTGAGATAATGACACAGTGAGTGTGTAATTCTCTTTATTCTCTCTAATTGTAATTAATATTTTTTTTGACTGGGAAGCACAATCCCTCACAAAAAAACAAAAAAAAAAAGTCAAAGGCTTAAATTATTGGGCTGCATCAAGCAAAAAAGTGGATTTAAAATTACTGGGTTAAGAATGCTTTAAAACGTTTTTTAAAACCTCAAAGGATAATACAGAACTGTCCACTTGTGGAAGCAAAGCTGATAAAGAACTGAACAACAAGGTTATCACATCTTCTTCTTTGTCTTTCAGGTCACCACAGTGAATCATCTGCCTCCACCTAACCCTATCCTCTGCATCCTCTTCTCTCACCCCAACTAACATCATGTCTGCTCTTACTGGTTCCATAAATCTCCTTTTTGGTCTTCCTTTAGACCTCCTACCTGGCAGTTTCAACCTCAGCATCCTTCTACCGATATATTCACAATCTCTTCTCTGAACATGTCCAAACCACCTCAATCTGGCCTCTCTGACTTTATCTCCAAAACATCTAACATTGGTTGTCCCTCTGATGAACTCATTCCTGATCCTATCTAACCTTTTCACTCCCAAAGAGAACCTCAACATCTTAAGCTCTGCGACCTCCAACTCTGCCTCCTGTCTTTTCTTCAGTGCCACTGTCTCTAAGCCGTAGAGAATCACTGGTCTCAACACTGTCTTGTACAGCTTTCCTTTCATTCTCACTGATAGTCTTTTGTGAAATAACACACCGGATTTTTCCCCCCACCTATTCCAACCCATCTGTACCCGCCTCTTCACCTCCTTTTCACACTCTCCGTTGCTCTGGACCATTGACCCTAAGTACTTAACGTCTTTCACCTTTTTTATCTCTACTCCCTGTAGCCTCACTGTTCCACTTGGGTTCCTGTCATTCACATACATGTATTCTGTCCTGCTACAGCTAACCATCATGGAGGCATGCTCTGCTTTCCAGAGCATACCTCCACCTCTCTTGATTTTCCTCCACCTGTTCCCTGCTCTCGCTACAAAGCACAATGTCATCTGCAAACATCATTGTCCATGGAGACTCCTGTCTAAACTCATCTGTCATCCTGTCCATCACCAGAGCAAACAAGAAGATCCTTGATGCAGACCCACCTCCATCTTGAACTCTACTGTCACACCTACAGCACATCTCACCACTGTCTTACAGCTCACATACATGTCAAAAATGTATGCAAGACTGGACAGAAACATATGTTGTGATGTGACATGAGTTTGTTAAAACCATGGTACTGTCAATGCACACTGTAACACTAAAAGTCTACTGAAACTAATCTCTTTTGGTGTTGAATCAGATATTCCACTATAGGGGACTCACAATGTAAATGATTCTCTGTTATAAGCAGAACTTCATCACTTCATTAACATACAGGATACAGTAAAGCTAATTTGGAACAAATAAATTTTCAAAACAACAACTATTTCAGGGATGCAAACTCCACCATTTGTGTTTGTAAAATCCCAGGAGATCAGGTGAAACCACCAGCAACCAAGTCACAGTTACAGTTACACTAACCACTTTTTCCTCATTGACCTGTATCTGCAGGAACTTATATATCGTATATCTTATACATCTTACACACCTGCTGCCACATGACTGGCTGAATAAATATTCTAAATGTAAACAAAGTAAACTTTTTAAACCAAAAAGTTTAGTAGAGTGGTATCTTAACACCAAAAATTAAAAGAAAATAACATAAATGAAAACATATCGCATGAATAAATGAATGAATAAATAAATAAATAAATAGGTCCATTAGCTCATGAACCTACACATATAATTGCCAGGACAAAAACAACTGTACAGTACGAGATAAGCAGTGTTTAAAAAAAAAGAACAGCACTTCCTGGGTGTGGCCTTCTAGAGACGTGTTTCCTGATGTGTAAAATTCAGCAAATACAGCACTATTATACAGAATCTTCACAGAGCTGTATTCAGAAATGGCTCAACTGTACAACTTCTACACAGTGAGATACATACCACTGATTCTCACTGTAGCAACAGGTAATTTATTTACATCAATTGATTTCTTTTTGTGTTAACATTATGTATACCATTATTAATATTAATGTCTTAAAGAGATTGTGTATTAGGTTTAATTGTTTTGGATATTACATAATTTTGAGGCTGTTTTTAATATCTACATAATAATTTTATCTATATTCTTCTATACAGCAGGTAGTTTTGCAGCTAAAATTGGTCCAAAGGATGAAGATTCCATGATTGTCGTGAAGGAAACAGACACAATTACTATGAAATGTTCATATGAGTCAAGCAGTGATTACATAATCCTTTACTGGTACAGACAATATTCCAACAGCGCACCACAGTTTTTATTGTTAAAAGGTGCAAAGTCACGTACTGATAACTACAATCCAACTGGCGATCGATTCAATGTAAAAACAACATCAGACTCTACTGAACTGACTATAGATTATCTGCAGATCTCAGACTCTGCATTGTATTATTGTGCTCTTAGAGAAGTGGCACAGTGCTAGAAAGTCAGAGAGAGACTGTACAAAAACCTGCAGATGAAAATAGGAGTTAAATTATATACAGAATATCAAAGATACTTCCTTTACCAACTTCAATTAGTTAACCACAGTCACAAACAACATTTGTGGTAAGATATGCAATTAAAGAAACTGAAAATAAAAATAATGACTTGTATGAGGATTGTATGAGCAGTGTCATTTGAAATTTATTTTATATTTTACATTTTAAAATTGTACTTCCCACAATTATTGTTTCCCAGGAGATTGATTTCAGTTCATTTAATTAAAATTTGTACAATATGTAAAGACATAAATTAAGGGTTGTTAAACTAGGAGGTTGAATATAATCTAGGGAAGGTGAATAATGTTGTTCAAGTTCCTCCATCAATATTGTCAACATTGCAATTTACAATGTAATAACATAACATAACAAGGTTGCCATTTACAACACGTTAATTAAATCTTATCATAATAATCAATCATGGTCTATTTAAATAAAAAAAAAAACATTAATTACAAACACAAGTTTACATTGTTAAAGCTGATGAACTTGTCAAAAGTAGATTAGAGTACCTTGCATTTTATAGTTTTCACAGTTCTGATGCAGAAAAAAAAAGCTTTGTTACATTATGTTAATCCTTTGTATTACTATTGTTATTAATATGGCTACAAATTTTACCATTTTATTGATGTCAGCTCAATGATGAGGTCAAAATGTCAACAGAAGGTTGAGGGACCCATGGAGAAACATTAACAGGAGATAATATCAGGTAATTTCTGCCTATACAGAACATGCCTGTGAAACATGGTGGAGGCAGCATTATGGTTTGGGCCTGTTTCACTGATTATGGGCCAAGAAGGATTGCGAGATGGAAAATGACCACTGAATTATACTCTGTTAGGTGGCCTTTCCATGAACTGAATTTTACAAGAGCAGATTAACTGCTGATGTCAAAAGACAATGACTCTAAGCACTTAAGTGGTTTATGGAAGCAAGACATGGTCACGGAGGTGTTCAGAAATTGCTTCTAACTATTTAAAAAAATCATCTTTTTAGAAGTCCCAAAAACTTTGAAATAATGTGATCATTCTGAACAATGTGATCGTGTGATCGTACAAAAGATGAATGGGTGTTTGTAGGGTGTGTGTGCTGTTTTATATATAAAATAATGATGACCTGTGATAAGCAGTTATCCGCCATAAAACAGCAGCACCTCTGGGGTGTGGCCTTCGAGAGACATGTCCCCTTATGTGTAAAGTTCAACACTATTATACAGAATCATCACAGAGCTCTGTTCAGAAATGGCTCAAGTATACAAGACTGACTATCACTGATTTTTTTTTTTTGTATATTATCTTTTATATGTTTTTGGATAAAATTATTAATACTAATGCCTTAAATATGTAAAAGAAAGTGCTCCCATGAATAAATATAGCATGAATAAATATTACAATATTTATTACAAATACAAAAAATATACAGTGGAACCTTGGATTACGAGCATAATTTGTTCCGGAAGTGGGCTCGTATTCCAAAACAATCGTAAACCAAATTTAATTTTCTCATAAAAAATAATGTAAACTCAAGTTATTCATTCCACAGCCCCAAAAAATATGTACATAAAAATAATAACACAAAATATACTAAAAATAAAAATAAAACTAATTACCCTGCATTTTAGCTTAAAAAAAGTACAAATAAATCCCAAAAGATAAGTGTTTCCATTTGTGAGCGCAGGTGCTGTGTAAGTGTGTGTGAATCCAAAGTAAGCTCCCCTCTCCCCTTTCTCATCTTACACAGTTACCCTTCCTCCACTCTTTTCACACATGCGCGCGCACAACGAAAACGCTGGTTTCTCGGAAAAATAAACAAGAAATCTCTATAATGACACTCGATTGAGTGACGCACGCGTGCGCACACAGACACACACACACACACACACACACACACACACAGAGCAGGGAAAAAGCAGCATAAGCATTGAGCAGAGAGAGAAAATGGATTTTTAACGTCTCTAATGAGACTTGCTTTTGCTATATACTCGCGCTGTACACACATGCATACAGACAAAATAAAATAGGTTTTACACGCACACACGTGATCACAGTGTTATAGTAAACAGTATACACGTGCACGCGCAAGAGAGAGAAAAACCGTTGGTTTAGTTGTGATCAAGTGACGCTCGGCGTCAAAACAAGAAGCGCATGCGTGATACATGATACTCCGTACTCGTAAACCAAGGCTTGCTCGTTTTCCAAGTCAAAATGTATTAAAAATCTTTGCTCGTCTTGCGGAATACTCGCAAACCGCGTTACTTGCAATCCGAGGTTTCACTGTACTAACATTGCACCCACTCACTTTTAGCACTAGAAGCGCCGCGCCAGTGTCACCTACTTATAACGCAGTTCAGCGGTCATTTGACCACCTATTGTTTTGAATGGGAAGCTGTTGCTGACACACAATGATCGCTAGATGGCGCTTTCACCCAAAGCAAATAGTTT
>JAQMYG010000001.1:30172072-30212558 GCA_030014215.1 Clariallabes teugelsi
ATATAGTGTCTACACTAGCATAATTAGTTACACATATATATTATGTATAGTATGTATAGTAGTCACACATAATCAAACTACCTAACAAAAAGTACTTTGGGAACACGAGATTAATTTGTTCATATCTCAAATTTAGAAAGTTGAACTCATTTTTTTTGCCAATTTTATATTGTCTCTTAATAATATTGTATGTAAATAGGTAATAAAAGAAAAAACAGGTTTGTACATCAATAACAAAAATATTATGAATAAAATGTTAACAACTCACTAGCTGTCACTGCCAAATTGGTTCCAGTTCCAAATATGTGGAACATGTAATTTGTGTTTAGTAATATTATTTATTTTTATCATAATAATATGTGCATTATGCACAGTTTAATTAGTAAACTGTATTTAAAAAGTACTATACTATACAGTTTAATAATTAAAGTGCTCATGATGCACAAATTATTATAATAAAAAATAAATAATAATACTAAAAACATGTTAGTCCTTGCACTGTAATATAATTATATAAGTACTTATGTACAGTATAGTTTAGTACATGGTGAAATATGCTATAAAAATATATATTATTGTGATAATGTATGACTACTTACTATAATTAACCGTCAGCTTGACGCCCTGAGCAAATATAAACTTGTTTCCAAATGTCACACAATGGTACGTTCAATATCAATATCTATTATATTAAAAACTTCGTATTTTTCAGTCTGGAACACTCTAACTCTTAACTGTATGTTTATAAATTATTATTGTATTCAAGAATTTTTTTGACATTAGAGTATTGAAGTTTAAAGTATTATACTTCAAAGTTCTTCAACTGACATTCTGATTTTACCAAATACAACTGTAGGTAGGCTGATGGCGCATTCATTTCAATCTCCTCTATCACTTTAAAGATCGTTAACATAAGCTTGACACATAATGTATGTTAAACAAAGAACAGACAAACAACCCAAGGTTTTTAAATTCCTGATATTGTTGATAATATCTATATTTGTACATGATTATCTCAGATTAACAAACTATGTAATAATAATCACAAGTTTACATTTTCCTACTCTTTAAAAAAGTTAATTCCTTTAAAGAATATTTGAAAGTTTTTTTGTATTATTGAATATATATTATATACCATATGATAGTAGTAACAACAATAGATCATATACTAATATACAATACACTAATATCATAAAGTATTTACCAAGTACTCACTAGCTGTAACAATTCGTTTGGTTTGGGGTCCAAATAGGACTTTGTGTTTTTCAGAAACTTTTTCGAAACAATACATGTAAAAACTTAAATTGTAAAAACTTTTATGAAAACTTGAAATAACTTGACATAAAGTACTGTTCTTCATTATGACAAACATGGTGAAATATGCCATGCATCCTATATTATAATAATAATAATAAGTACTTACTAAAATTAACAGAAAGCTTGATGCCTTGACCAAATATTAACTTGTATCCTGATGTCACACATTGCTTTGTTCATTAGCAATATCTTTCCTTTTTGAAAGTTCAGTAAATCTCAACTCAACTTAAAAAATAATAATAAACCTAACAAATATATACTTTTATTTAAGTGTAAAAGTGACACCATAATTGCAGATTTTTTTTTAAATATTGATTGACCTTACACTAATATCATGAATGAGTTAATAATTACTCACTAGCTCTCACTGTTAGTTTAGTTCCAATTCCAAATATTATGTTCTGGTATCCAGAAGTCACACAACATTACTGCCTTAGACGATAATTCCCATACCCATTCATCATACAAATTAATGATGTCACTTACTATTTGTTTATGGTCTTTGAAATATGTACCTTTTTAACTTAAGCATAGTAAAACACAAACTTGGTTACGTACTACTCTTAACTGTTCACAACTACCACCTATATTACTACTACTATGACTATTACTACTAGTGTTGATTTATATGAGTCCAATTGAGATTTTACTGTGTACAACTACTACTGGTACTAGTACTACCAATAGTAAGTTAATTACTGCTAGTAATAGTAGTTGCAGTAGTAGTTGCTAGTTTTTAACATAATCAGCTCAATTATAAATGCTTATTAATTTCTTACTTGACTCTATGTGTAGTACTGTTCCTTTTCCAAAGATAATTCTTTGTCCCACATCATTCACACATTAGTGAACCCCACAGCAAAAAGACTTGTAATCATTCATATGTTGTGTTTACACCTGAACTGATATTGTATGAAATATTCTATGAAAAATTCTAAGAATAAAGAAAAATATCTACTACTAGGCTAACCTATTTTTTATAATAATCTTTTTCTTTTTTAATTACTCAATAGCTGTCACTGTTAGTTTAGTTCCAGTTCCAAATATTATGTTCTGGTGTCCAGATTTTAAACATTCAGTATTAGACAATAATTTCCATACAACATACAAATTAACTATGGCTTGATATTTGGTTATAGTCGTTGAAAAACTATGTTATCTAAAACTACTCTCCACAGTTTGACATAAAACATAGATGAACCATTCATGTTTGTATTTATGATTATTTTTGCTAATGCTTTTACATTTGACATGAGACAGAATGTTTGACCATGAAAACAATGAAAAAGAAACTAAAAATTGTCCAAGTATTTTGTCCTGACCAAATATCATACTACACATTCTTCATTAAGAATTATAGAATCATTTCTGTGCTTGCAAATTGTACTTTTACACAAATCAAAAAGTTTAATTAAGAAACGCTGCTGCATCTGTTTAAACAATTATAAAGCATTTTTAATTTCAATGCTTGTAATAATTATTGGTATTTATCATGTATCAAGCATATTATATATTTATTTAATTTATACATAGTTTAATAAATTATTGGCCTGATTTCACTTTCTGTAATTAATAAACAGTTAATGTACTTACGTAATTCAATTATTAACTTGATTCCAGTACCAAACAATATTTTCCCAACTCCAGCACCAGTATTCACACCTTATTAAACTCCATATCAGTAAGTGACATAAGATTCATTTGCTCACACTTCCAGACATATTTCCTTTTTACACCATGCTACTAATTACATATAATTCCTAAAAAAAAATTTCATAAATACAAATCAATAAAAATAATATAACTTTTCACCATTTTTACTTTAAGAGGCCACTTTATTTATAAAACTGCTTAAAGAATAAAAAAAATTGGAAAAGAAATCTATCTATCTATATTTCTTATATGTATCACACTGAACTCCCCACCTGGTTATATGCTTTTGAATGTATTATTTACATTTAGGCATTTGGCAGATGCTCTTATCAAGAGCGACTTACATTTTTATCTCATTACACTTCTGAGCAGTTGAGGGCCTTGCTCAAGGGCCCAACAGTGGCAACTTGGTGGTTGTGGGGTTTGAACCTGGGATCTTCCGAACCGTAGTCCAATGCCTTAACCACTGAGCTACCCCTGGCCCCTTATTTACATATAGCATGTGTTTGACAGTTCATACAGACAAGCATCGTGTCTCAGCTCAAACCAACAGAAAAATAAATAGCCTCTTATTGTTTAAGATTTATAGCTGTATCATCTAAACTTACATATGTTTTCTGCAGTTAGTTATATTGTGTGACCTGCAGTTTGCATTGGAACAGGTAGCTAATGCCATGTAAGCTAGTTTATATATCAAAGTTATCATCTTCTAATTTGTTGTTCAAAATATTCCAGGTAAAGTGTTGTACAATTAACTTGACTTGTTTTAGCAAAAGGCTAAAATATTTACCCTTAGTGAGGAAAATACAACTTGACTTTAACATTAAACATGACAGCACTATTAGTTCTGTTGCCCTCCCGAAACAATTGTGTGTGTGTGTATATATATATATATATATATATATATATATATATATATATATATATATATATATATATATATATATAAGGGTACAAAATAAAAACTGCTTAGCTAAACTGATAATAAACTGTAATGAAAATGTTTAATGTTAGATTAAAGCTTTAAGATCTATACTTCACCAATTTGTTATTTTGCTCTTGGCTGAAGGAATAATAAGGGATAACCTTAACCTTTACCTCAACCATTATAGCATACATTTATTTCACATATTATATTTATTGATTCATCAGTTACAGGTAAAATATTTTATCATATTTTGTGCACTTACGTGATTCAATTATTAACTTGATTCCATAAGCGAAAAACACTTTTGCCGCTGCACCTCCAGTAGTCACACATTATCAAACTCCAGAACAAAAAGTTCTTTAATATTACCACCTTAATTAACTCACACCTTAAATAATAATATATAGTATAAGTTATCTGATAGTATATATGCCAAAAATATATAATTTCTGAATTATTTATGAGTATGTTATGGTAAAACATATTTTTGTGTTCATACTATGCCATCCATGTTGAATTTACTTAAATGTAAAGTAAATGGAGTGAATTATTAACATTGCTTTATGTTAATACTGTAGGTTTAGCTTTAATTTATATTAACATTCCGGTAAGCCAAACATAACAAACACAAACTAATTTATTTATTAATGGGTTAAATATACTAAAGATGTAGAACATGTCAAGAACACTAATAACCAAATACAGTAAGGCTGAGGGTAATAGATATACTGTATGTGGCTTAAAATCTATGTTTCCAAGTTTATCTATTATTCCAAATTAAATTAATAGTCATTTCTTACTTGAATCTATGTGCAGTGCTGTCCCTTTTCCAAATATAATTCGTAGTCCCCCATCATTCACACAATAGTAAACGCTATAGCAAAATCACCTATGTGTATATTTATTGCGTTCTTCTCCTAACATTGTTTTTGAATACTTTATGTTATGTCTTACTACTTTTTAAAGGTAAACTTAGCAAGCACACAAGATATATTGTATATACATCAAATGTACATGCAGTAGAAATGTCTAACATTAAATGAAAGCCCTTTTGAACACAAAATTATTAGCTGAACTTATAACAATTGTTGATGGTAATGGAAAGTGTTTTTGAATGTAGCACCAGTTTGCAATTAGTTTGTTTAAATGTAATGTAAGTTTTGCCATCGTCAGCATTTTAAAGTAAGACTGCCTACAGTACGTGTCATGCTGTTGGTTGTGTTCAAAAGATCTTGATTTAATCACTTATCGCTTTTATCATATCATGACAAAGTCTGAAGATTATTATTGTACTTAATTAGTTTATATAGTATAGTTTATCATTTCTTACTTGACTCTATGTGTAACACTGTTCCTTTTCCAAAGATAATTCTTCCTGCATCATTCACACACTAGTGAACCCTTCAGCAAAAATACTATAGGATATATTCATTTATTGGTGCCATTCTACACTTGATACTATATTAAATATACTGTACAGAAATATTGAAATCTTAGTAATCAAACATATCGAATATATAAGCACATTCAATAGTAATATTCAACAAAATTTCATAGTATTTAAAACTTCAATTTTTGAAACTGTTGGGAAATTAAAGAACAATTAATTTTTCCTATCCATCCATCCATCATTCATATGGATAATCCTGTGTAGGATCGCAGAGGGCCTGGACCCACACTCACTTATCCAATACTACAGTAAAATTTAAATATTTTGACTATCCATTTTTCAATCAGCCTTTGGATTTTGACTAATCTCAAGTGGAAAATATTTAACATGCCTATGAAATATATATATTATATTTTTTGGCACTCTACACCTGATATTCTAATCAAGTAGATGAATAGTACACTGAATAGGAATCAAAAACAAGATCTTTGAAAAAACATAACTACCAACCCGACGTTCTGAGACATTCTAATGCATCGCATGAAATTCAAGAACCATTTTCTTTATCTGATTTTACTAATTCAGTTACAAATTCTGTGCATTTTACAAATATTGCCCATCCAGTATTTATAAAATAAACATGTTGTTATGTATTGTCATATGTAAAATGTAGAAGATACAGTTGAAAATGAAATCTGTTTACAAGCATAAATTGATTGTTTTAAAATGTTTAAGTCATTTCTTACTTGTCTCTATGCTTAGTACTGTTCCTTTTCCAAAGATTATTTTTTGTCCTGCAGCATTCACACACTAGTGAAACTTGCAGCAATAACACTTCTGGATGTATTTATTTGATGCTGAATGTTAAAATATATATCATCATTCAAACTTTTTGGAATGTATATTTTACTAGGAAAAGATATTTTAAGATCCTACTTGGTATGGACAACATTTGCTATGGCCTAAAATACATACTCGACTCAAGTGTTAAAAGAATCTGAGTTGGTTATTAAATCTGGGTCTTAAATGTGAAATGTAAATGCCTTTCAAAATGTTGAGATTAATTAATGCATACAATCACATAATAGGATCTTTGTTCATGTATGGGTTAGGCTTAGAAGTACAACATAAAAACATAATTGATGAAAGGTAGCAAATTATCGTATCTTACCAAAATGTATCCATATTTACTTACATTACAACTTAAGATATTCTTATGAACATTACAATTATATTGTGTGTGTGTGGTAGGTGCACAGTGAGTTCAGTTGCTTGTCTAAATATCACGTCTTACTTTTCAAAAATTCTTCAATAACTAAAAAAAATTTTATTTCTTTCTGAGGTATTACATACAAATGCAAATAACTTGTCTGAAGTTTTATCAACTGCAAATCATTTCTCTATTGTGTCAAAGATCAACTGCAGTAGATAGATTATATCCAATAATTACAAAATGCCTAATTATATCTTAGAAATACTAGAATTAGAGTTCAACTAAGTGTAATAAATTTGTTTTTAAAATTTGAACTTACTTGTATTAACAGTAACCTTGGTGCCTTTACCAAATATGATCTTCTCAGAATATGACACACATTGATATCAGCTTTTTCAATTACTATCACACCGTGTATTAGCAATATTTACACCATTTACACCACACGCCTTTTAGATCAATTTTATATTCAATTCATTAAACAAATGTCATATAGATTACAGATTGTAGTATTTTAGCTAAGACTACATTATTTTAAGTTATGTTACACTATTTTTGATTAGGTACACAACATTTTTCAGTGTTATGCTCAATATTAAGTAGTTGTGTTCTGAAGTCTTTCAGTTAGATATTTCTAATGCAGATAAGGTTTAATAAAGCATGAACAGTGTACATACGAGTAATACGAGTTATGATTAAATGTACGATGATAAAAATTTTTTACCATAGTACCTGAATATACTGTCAGCTTCATTCCTTTTCCAAATATTAATTTAAATCCATCAGTCACACATAGGTACACACCCACACAAAAATATACTTCTGCTTCTAACATGGACTGGCAGTAAAAGGTAAAGGTGATGCCCTTAAGTTTATTATTAAATTTTCGGTCAATTTAAATAAACTTAGGTAATTTTAAATTTACATATGCTGCACCTAAATTATGCAAAGTTTTTGGTACAACTAAGTATATTAAATATATATATTTAATAATTTGATTTCACATTTCATTCCCATGGTAATATCAATCTAATCAAATAGTATACATATATATAACATACTTGTCTCAATTACCAGCTTGGTACCTTTACCGAAGAAAAGTTTTAGTCCACCACCAGTAGTCACACCATATCACATAACCTAACTAAAACTCTCCACCAAGAGGGACACCTGACACAGTGTAACAAGTAAAAGACCAAATTGGAATATATATATAAGTAAAACTATTTAAACACTACCTGATATTACTGTGAGCTTTGTCCCCTTCCCGAAAATTTGATTCTTTCCTCCTGTGTTAGTCACACAATCTTTTACAGCCACACAAAAACATACAGTACAGACTGCCCACAGTGGTAAACACTAATTTGATTTATTCATTGTTTTATCCTAGTCAGGGTCATGCAACACTAGCCACATGGTTGGAATACACCCATAGATGGGATGCCAGTTTATTAATTGGCAATCATCATGTGTACAAAATCACTCAGATATTAACCTTAGCTCAATCTTAAACCAGGGAAAATGGAACTGCAAGATGGCAACGTGCTCACAATTTCACTCATCTTCTATACCACTTAATCCTGTATACAAGGTTTTAGGGGGTCTCCTGGAGCCTATACAAGAAAACTTAGGACATGCGTCGGGGTACACCCTGGACAGGGTGCCAATTCATTTCAGCGCACAGAAACATACACACATTCACTGCAATTTTCGGAACACCAATTAGCCTAATCTGTATGTCGTTGGACTGTGGGAGGAAACCGGCACACCAAGCATGGGGAGAACATGCAAACTCCATGCACACAGAAGCAGGAATCAAAACTGGCCAGGAATCGAACCCGG
This sequence comes from Clariallabes teugelsi, assembly GCA_030014215.1. Classification (NCBI taxonomy): domain Eukaryota; kingdom Metazoa; phylum Chordata; class Actinopteri; order Siluriformes; family Clariidae; genus Clariallabes; species Clariallabes teugelsi. The sequence goes on from JAQMYG010000001.1 coordinate 30,180,416, forward strand.
ACCCTGGAGGTGCAAGGCAACAATGCTAACCACTCAGCCACCATGCTGCCTTTGCAATGTGCTGTAATTCAATATTTTCAAATAGCTCAAAATGATTCCAATGGTTTTAAAAGCCTAGACTGAGACTACATTTACACACTTCCATAGCATGTCCAAGACTATACTATTTCCAAACATTATCAAAAAATATATTCTATCATTAAATAAACATTTCAATCCAAATGCTCACAGAACCTAATGTCACATTTATAGCATGTTTCACAATGCCAACATATCTAATATCAAGAACAGTGACAAACTAAATATGCATAATTTTAAGTGCTTTAAATAAAAGTAATAATATTAATACCTTCATATTGTAGAATATTACTTTATCACTTTACCATAACTGAAAAAATATTAGCTCTTTATTACCAAAATACTTGAAGACGTACCTTTTTCAACAAACAATTTGATTCCATATCCAAAATAAATTTTCTTATTCCCAGAGCTAGTCACACACTGTACAAACCCAGAGCAAGAAGTATATCCCAAATTTCCATATACTACATGTAGTATCCTGTATCAAGGATTTGAAATTAAGTTGCTAATGACTGATGTTGTGTTTTAACATAACTTGTGTGCTTTGATTTTGGTTTTTAAGCCATTTTAAATATTAAACTTTGAGGAGAGGTACAATTTAGATTAACTGAAATTGATTTTTGTAATAATTTTTTGTAGTACTTGTAGTAAATGTTTAAACTGTACATTCTATACAATTTAGTACCAGCAACATAATTGTTTGAACTGTTTGCAAAGACTATATGTATATTAAAAATATAGGCGTAGTTTCTAATTACTTTTAGATAATTAATTAGATACTTGTTAGCCACTTACTTTTCTCAACAATAAGTTTGATGCCAGAGCCAAAGTAAATTCTTCCAACTCCATCAGTCACACACTGTTATTTCCCTGAGCAAAAAATATCTAATCTAAAGCATTAATTCTGATATATTTGATCAAATTTGTTTTTAAATACTGATTGCATGGTAGAAATGTAAATGGAAGTTGCATGTTTTACTATGTATTTTTGAGCATTACAGTTAATGAACAGTATATCAATGAACACATTTACATTATCACATGCCAGTAGTCAATCCAACTTAAACTCAGCCCATCTTCCCAGAAGATACTACCTACTCTATAGGTAGTAACTATTACCTATTATTAAACTTATTAAACATATTGATCTTTGTAATGTGACGTTTCTCAAGCTCCCTCCTGTACAAAGCAAATATTTCAAAAAAGGTTTTTTCGTGGTTATATTCTAAAATACCTCTGCATAATTTTAACCAGAGAACAACAGGAACAGAGAACGTAAATATGGACTTTTGCTATTTTAGTCATTGCTATTTGCTATATTTGTGATCTTTTACCAAAAACACAAAACTGTTAATGATCCACCATTAATTGTCCACAACTTACTTGTTTCAACTGTTAGCACTATGCCTGTGCCAAAGATCATCTTAAATCCAGCTCCAGAATTCACACACTATGAGGATGTGCCTCAAAATCTTTCTTGCATAACAATGAGTCTTATCAGCTATTATTGTTTTATTTATATTTTTTCCTGTTTACCTGACCTCCTCATAATACTGTATATGCCATAGCATAGTGGAATATCTACTTAATTTTAGAAGATAACATTACATTCTGCATTGATAATGCAATGTAGCCAATAAATAAAATTTTTATTAATCGCTATATTAACATTATGGTTAGAGAGATTATTTTTGCATTTTTCCCCTCAATGTAAGTTAAAGACTTACTTGATTCAATGGCTACTTTGATTCCAGAACCAAAATAGATTCTTCTGTCTGAGCCAGTCACACACTGTACTGTCCCTAAACAATAATTCCTGGGACATATGACTGCTACGATCGCGTCAGTTACAATTAAGTACTGCATTTAATGCCATCAATGTAAAATTGCTGTATTGAATTCATTAAAATATATTACTGACATGAATTATTAACATACTACAACATATGTATCTAAATGCAACTCTTGAAATAAATGTTTTATAGAAAGTTTTATAAAATGCAAATCTGTTTATGGTAGTAACATTCACAATATACACAAAATCTTTCAAAATATAAAATTTTAGAGCGACACTACAGTACATTGCTTATTTCATTCACTGCCTATAACAGTTTATCCAGTTAATTTTACCTATTTGAAATTAGTTTGAGTTTTGTCCCTACAACTTATTAAAATAAGCATAATTTTTGGTGCTTTGCATAAAAGGAATAATATTAGGACTTCCAAATTGTCCAATATTACTTTATCAACTTACCAGAACTGAAGAAATATTAGCTATTTATTATCAAAATGCTTGAAGACTTACCTGCTTCAACAAACAATTTGATTCCTTGTCCAAAATAAATTTTCCAATTCCCAGAGCTAGTCACACACTGTACAAGTCCAAAGCAAGAAGTGTGATCTAAAATTTTCATATATTATGTATGCTGAATAAAAGTTTTGATGTTTCATTGCTAATATCTTATGATGTATTTTAACATAATAATTTGTGCTTTAATTGGTTTAACAATTTTTATGCCATTTTAAATATTAAACTTTGAAGAGAGGCAAAATTAATTAAGATTAACAGAAATGGATTTTAAAATAATTTCAGAATCATTTAAATAAGTTGTAGTAAATGTGAAAACTAAGTTTTATACAACTTAATATCATAATTTAATAAACTATTGCTTTTAACTGTTAGCATTGGCTAGTGCAGAAGATCACAGACTGACAAAATGTCTTTAGGTACACTTATGATAGGTTTTGTTAAAATAAATTATACCTATTAAAATATATTACAGTGTCCTTGAGTATATGTGGTTTTTCTGGTTATTTGTTTTATTTTTGATACTTGTTAGCCACTTACTTTCCTCAATAATAAGTCTGATGCCAGAGCCAAAGTAGATTCTCCTAGTCCCATCAGTCACACACTGTTATTTTCCTAAGCAAAAAATATCTAATCTAAAGCATTATTCCTGGTATATTTAATCAAATTTGATTTTAAATACTGATTGCATGATAGAAATGTAAATGTAAGTTGTATGTTTCACTATGTATTTTGAGCATTACAGTTAATGTACAGTAGATTTTCATTATCACAAGCCAGTAGTCAATCCAACCTAAACTCAGCCCAGCCTCCCAGAAACATCAGAAAATTATACTTAGATTATTTTAAATTATTTTAAATTATTTTTAGATTTTTGTTCAGAATTTTTGATAGTGTCTTACTTGTCTCAACCAAAAGTTTGATTCCAGCACCAAAGTAGATTCTCTCGATTCCAGTAGCCACACATTGTTATTTTCCTGAACAATAAGTCTCTGATATATTGGAGTCATAATCCATCTGTTTTTATTTTAAATAATAGCTAGATGGTGGTGGTATAAACAGAGATTGTATTGTTTTAGCAATTTATTCAAGCATTTTTCTCTTTCTTTGATCTTTGTAAATGTGATGCTTCAATCTCAAGCTCACTCATGTACAAATTAAACATTTCAGTTATATAGGTACCCACTAAAATACTTCTGCATAATTTTAAACAGAGAACAAGAGCTACGGAGAGCATAAATGTGGAGTATTGCTATTTTAGTCATTGCTATTTGCATGACTTTAATTTAATTTTCCATTAATTGTCCACAACTTACTTGTTTCAACTGTTAGCACTATGCCTGTGCCAAAGATCATCTTATACCCAACTCCAGAATTCACACACTATGAGGATATGCAGCAAAATCCTTCTTGCATAACAAATGAATCCATTTATATCCTGCCAATATTGTTTTATTTCAACAGTTTACTTGACCTCCTCATAATATATACCATAGCATAGGGGAATATCTACTTGATTTTATTTTGATTTCATTACCTAAAATGAAATAAATTTTAATTTATTTGTAAACAGCTCTACACATATTATGATTAGAAAAATTTGCTTTACAATTCAGTTTTTGTAGTCAATGTAGTCAATGTAAAGACTTACTTGATTCAATGGCTACTTTGATTCCAGAGCCAAAATAGATTCTCCAATCTGAGCCAGTCACACACTGTACTGTCCCTAAACAATAATTCCTTGGAAATTTGCTACTAGTACATTGGATATATTGAATTAATTTTAATATATTAGTAACATGAATTATGAACATACTACAACATATGTACGGTATCTAAATCAAAATGTTTTATAGAAAGTTTTATCAAAGTCTGTTTATGGCATAAATGTCTGTTTATGGCAGTGATACAATATACACAAAATCTTTTAAAATATGAAATTTTCGATCAACACAACAGTACATTGCTTATTTTATGCACTGTCTATAACAGTTTATCTAGTGATTTTACCCATATGAAATTATTTTGAGTTTTGTCCCTGCATATCTAAAAATCAAGCATTGTACTTACAACTACATGAGTAAGTTGCACACCAAAAACAATAATGCACATTATATTGTATTTGACTATGTATTACCTAATTAAAAGTTTTTGTAAGTATTTTCGTTGTACACTTACTTGTTTCAACAATAAGCTTGATTCCAGAGCCGAAGTAGATTTTCTGGACTCCATTTGTCACACACTAGTATGTCCCTAAGCAGTAATGATCTGTTCTCAAGCTGTATTTCTAATCATAACAATAAAATGTAGATTGCATAGTAGAAATAAATGTAAATAGAAGTTGCAATCTTTTAGGCCTAAGCTCATTGCTGCCACAGAAGAATAATTTTAAAAACAGGTTTCATGGTTTTTAGCTTAAATGTTTATCAAGATATTTTCACATTATAACTTATGTGATGTTAAATATTTTATGTTATGATGTGAAAACATATTGAACTAACATTTTATCTTAAAACATGTAATATAATATTTTCATAGAATTTAGTCTATATTTCGAACACGGCTAAAATGTCAAACAAATCTTGTAATAACAATAAACTTTTCACAGAATTAACATGTACCTGTTTCTTTTCCAATGATTCCATAGCACTTTTACTATATATTTTTTTAACTTTGAGAATGCTTTTAGGAAGAAAAACTATAATAATAAAACATTACATGATTTCTATTTGTTATCTTTCCACAATTGTTCAATTAGACACTTACTTGTCTCAACAATAAGTTTAACTCCAGAACTGAAGTAGAGTTTCTGAACTCCTTGTGTCACACACTCTCATATTCTTAGACAATAATTATTTGATCAATTTCCTTAACTGGCGAAGATATTAGATTTTATTTTAAACAATGACTACATTGTGGAAAGTTTACTAGAGTTGTATCTTGATGTATGTGTTTGCTTGCTTTTTTGGTTGTTTGTTTTGAACATAAATTTAATTAAGTTTCTAGAAGTCTCAAAGTTTTATGTGAAACACTTACTTGGTTCAGTGATTAATTTGATTCCAGAGCTAAAATAAATTCTCCAGTCTCCCGACTTAGTCACACACTAAGCTTTCCTTAAACAATAACTCTTGGATCACATAATTACTCTGATACGTTTGATTAACATGCATAATTTCATTGCATGTCTGTCATTGTTACACAAGCACAAAGAAGCATTTTGACACATTTTGAAGCAAATTAATTAATCTATATATTAAACATTGTTCCCCAAATACAGTATGTACATTCTTATTGCATATTTATTCTATCATACATAATTTCATACTACATTTAAATTATGTCCGTGCCTAAGGTGATTATTATTTTCCAATAAATAAAATGTATTTAAAAATTGTATTTTAGAATTTTTTACACAAACAGGTTATTTAATTAGGCGGCCAAATCCATGTCACAGTTGGAAAAATTAGCTTTGGTTTTTCAACATTTCATCATGATTCATGGGAAGGACTTACTTGATTTGGTGAGTAATTTGATTCCAGAGCCAAAATAGATTCTATTGTTAGTCACACACTGCACTGTCATTAAGCAATAACTCTTCAGTAATATGGTTATGCTCATACATTTGAGTAAAATTTACTTGTGCATTTTATAATATGTGCTTTAAATATAAACTTGTTTACACATTGACAGATATATTTTAGTCTCCAATACATTTTGAGCATGAGTTGTTTGTTAATAAAAACGTGTTCCTTTACTAAATACAACTCGCTTACAGTAGTGACCTGTTCTTACAAAATTTAGCTTACAACAAATGCAGTGTCATTGCAGCAGTACCCTAAATTGGTCATTCTATGCACAGTATCTAGGATATATCTATTTTAGCTCTGGAATCAATTTTATTTTGTTTTTGTCCCCTTCTACAAATTTTTAAAGCTATTTCAACCATGCCTAGTTGCACAACCACATAAAATATTCCATGGTAGGTTTTAAGAAAATATATAAGTTGGGGAAAAAAGCATAAGACATCTTACATAGGGTCCAAGTTTATATTACCTAACAACTATTTTTATTTACTTTTTTCTTTTTCCAAAGTTTCACTTACGTTTTCCAACAGTCAGTTTAATTCCGGAGCCAAAGTTGATTTTCTGAGCTCCAATGTTAATCACACACTGTCATTATCCAGTGCAACAATCCTCTCTTATAAAGGGGTAGCTCTGTATTTTAACAGATTAAAACACTGTATTTAAACAATGAGTGCAGAGTCAAAATGTAAATATAAGTTCTATTTTTTTACTATTTTAGTGTTCCGCAAAATTTGAGAGTAACTTTTTTATATCAGCTACCAGTAATGTCATTCACTATGACCTGTTCGCTGAAAGCATCAGAAAGTTCGTTTGATTTTAACTGGTCATTTGTATGTTGATCCGTTGAGCCTTTGATCTTTGCATTGTGATGCTTCAGAGAAATATTTCAATGGACTTTTTGTGCCAATATTGTTGATACTAGCTAAAAGTAGCTATGTATCTTTAGAGATAAAAAAAAAATTAAGATAAAAAAATGTACATTGCAACTTTACCTGATATTATTGTCATTTGTATTCCTTTTCCAAATATAATTTTCTGTCCAGAGTATGTCACACATGGTTATAGGTCTGCACAAAATCATGCTAACTGCTAAGACAATGCATATGATAGATGTGAAGTAATTTGTTGAAAGGTATTGAAAATTGTTAAATATTTAAGCTTAGTATTAAGATTAAGCTTAATATTTAAACTCCTCCCCAGAATATATTTAAAATGTTTGAGGACATACAGAACTCTTATTAAATCCAACTGATTATTACAGTGGACCAAAGTTATGTTGATAATTATATGGAATTGATGGAATTTTAGTTAAACAACCATAATAACAATAGCCTATGTAAAAGTGACATGAGGTCAGAATATTTTTTTTGTGTGTAGAGTTAAATACTGACTGTAGTTCGTTTAACACTATATATGTACTGAATGCAGTAACAATTAATAATTTAAAGTACTTACTTTTTTCAACAACTAACTTTGTGCCTTTGCCAAAGATGAGCCTATAACCTCCACTTTGAGTCACACAGTACATAACTCAACAACAAGAAGCCTCATGAGTTTCCTCAGGCATTGCATAAGTGCATAAGTATATTATACCAAAGAATATATGCAAATACATATAAAGTGCTAACATCTTAGTTACTCATTTACTTTCTTCAACAGTCAGTTTGATTCCTGAGCCAAGGTATACTTTCACTGTATTTATTCCCATTTTCACAACCGTGGTTCACAACCTCCGGTCAACATTTACACCATACAGGCAATTCAGGGGATTCCAATTAGCATAATTTGCATGTCTTTGGACTATGGGAGGAAACCGAAGTACCCAGAGGAAACCCACCAAGCACACAGAGAACTTGCAAACTCCATGCACACAGAACCCGAGGCGGGAACGACCCCAGACCCTGTAGGTGCGAGGCGACAATACAATTTTAAATAATAGACTATTCCTACAATATCATATGCCACTGCCTAAATGAAATTTATCTACTGTGTCATATTTTGTTTTGCAAAATGTTTTATGCAAATTACAACGTTCCGAAAAAAATTTCATCATTTGATTGTTTTGAACGAACAAAACTAACAACTCTGGAGACTTGACTGAATTAATTTCAACCAGTCCAATTTACAATGTAATTAGGTTTTAACAATGATCATTTTCAAAATTGAATATCAGTAACTTACTTGTTTGAACTGTCAGCATTATGCCTGTGCCAAAGAAAATCTTATATCCACCTCCAGCATTCACACATTATGGAGACTTGCAGCAAAAACTTTCTTACATAGGAAATAACTTCTTGTTAGTGTTCTTAGCCATTTTGGGTTTATGCCTTACCATAACATAATATAACCCATGTTTTAGTTTAATTGACTGTAATTTATTGATGTTAAATTATGGACAATCAATAAACATTTTAAATTTTTTGTAACAATTTTGGTAACCCCACTGTAACATCCTTTATAAGATTAAACATTTGACATTTTTTGTCCTAATCTATGCTAAACACTTACTTTGTTCAATGATTAATTTGATTCCAGATCCAAAATAGATTCTTCTGTCTCCTGTGTTAGACACACACTCAACTTTCCCTAAACAATAACTCTGAAAACATATGATCACTCTGATACATTTTATTGCAATTTCCTCTATTGCAATTTAGGATGTATATTACTGTAAATCATTAACATATCAACAAATTAATAAACATTAATAAAAAAATAAATTTACATTTCTAGCTCTAATGATATTGATGGTCAGAGTGCTCATTATTATTCCCTGCTTCAGTATATGTCAAATTTCATCCTACACTGAAAAGAGTTATCTTGATATCCTAGAGAATATATGTAGTTATTTTTTTTGGATAGGGATGTAATAATACATTATGTGAGTACATACAGTATACTGTATTTATAATAACGCATTGTTCTTCCTACAATTCTTTTTAGCCAATTATTAGCAGATTAAAGTCAGTATTTTTCTACTTTACTACTTACTTCTCTCAACAATAAGTTTTGTTGCAGAGCCAAAGTAGATTCTCCGAGTTCCAGAGTCAGTCACACACTGTAACTTTCCTGAGCAACAATTCTCTACTACAAAGTAGGCTAGCTAAATTTCACAGAATTTTGTAACAAGGACAAACAAGAATTTTTGTGCATTTTGTGCGTTACAGTTTGTGTGTTATGTTTTTAAGGTAAGATTTAAGGTAATGCAAATTAGTGTTTCTTTTACCCAAGATTTAACTACGATTTTAAGATGAAGCTGTGGTGCTTCAAAGAAACTCTGAAACTAAAAGCTTACTTCAACAAATTATTATAAGTTTTTAAAATACTATTTGATGTTGCACACTTACTTTTTTGGACATTGAGTTTGATTCCTGAGGCAAAATCGAGTCTCCATCCTTCACTACCAGACACACAGTGTTATGGCCTGGAACGATAATACTAGATTCTAGATCCTTTTATTTTAAATTGTGAAATTTAGTTCTCTTATGCCACTACCTAGAAATATCATGTAATATTGAGATGAGTGAAGTACTTATGAGCTATTTCACCGGTAAGCCGAATATAATTTGCTGTACCAATATGATGGTTATTACCAATTATTATAGTTTCTTCAGCCATGGTATAATAATTATAAAAACTATTTAATGGCTCCTACATGTAATCATAAAGTACTTTAGCATACCGTCAAATAATGTGCAAAAATAAATATTAAGTGATAATATTTGATTCTTAGTTGAACTTACTTTTTTCAACAGTCAGTTTGATTCCTGAGCCAAAGTACAGTTTCCAGCCTCCAGCATCAGTCACACAATGTTCTGGCACTAATCATTAACTATATTGTCTTTTGCATGATATATTGCAGGTAAATTTTATATATTCTATTTCATTTCATTTTGAATATGTACAGTAGACATTTGTACTGTTTTTTTTTTTTTATCTAAACACGATCATTTTAAGTCAAAGACTATCTTACTAATGTATATGCTATTACCTAGATATAATATATACACTGTGTAATATTTTGTATACTATTGTACAATAATAAACACAAGGTTGTTTCTACCAGATACTCAGACTTCTGGAAACATGTCTGAATTTATTTCATCCAGTTCAATTTATCATCTAATTAGGTTTTAACTTTGGTTATTTGACAAAACTTTTAATAAAAGGTATTACTTTAATATTGGTCACTTACTTTTTTGAACTGTCAGCACTATGCCTCTGCCAAAGAAAACCTTATATACACCTCCAGCATTCACACATTATTGGGACTTCAGCAAAAAACCTTTATGCCTTATGATTTTGTAAAATTCAGTACACTGCCAAATATGTCCAGAGCAACTATTCTAAAGTGATAATCTAGTTACATTTTCATTGAATTTTTATTGGACAAATTTATTTTTGTAAAATTTGTGGACAGTAGATCATATGCCAGTAGTATGACTAACTTCAGCTCAGGAAAATTTTCTAAGAGCATTTTAAATGTAAGATAATCTATAATGTTTAAGTAAGAATTTACAAAATTGTGCAGTAGTGCTTCAGTCTTCAAACTAAAAGGTAAAGCATAACTAACCAATAAATTATTAGAATTGTTATGAAAACACTATTTGATGTTATACAGTACACTTACTTTTCTGAACATACAGTTTGATTCCTGAGCCAAAGTAGAGTCTTCGTCCTCCACTATCAGTCACACAGTGTTATGACCCTGATCAATAATTTTAGATAATAGATTATAAATGTTTTGTTTAAAAATGTGTAATTTTACTATCCTATGACACTGCCTAAATATATCATGCAAAATTACTTCAAACCAAGGTAAATAAGTATTGAAGTGAATGATGTAATTATGAGCTAATGCTTTCAGTAAGCAAAATACAATTAATCGATATTATTTTTATTACCAAAATTTACTCTGTATATTTTTAATTATGCAATTTTTTGCTAGAATAAAGACATTTCTGCATACATACGTCTAATTATTCATAAGTCATCTGAACAAAGTCTCGTCAAAAATATATAGTCACAGTTTCAAGCATTAACGTACAGTAGAAATTTAAATCTACATTTACTATTGACAGCAAATTCAGTTTCAAAATTATACAGACTGATGTTTAAGAAATGTAGCTTACTTGCTTCAATGAATAATGTTGTGCCTTTGCCAAAAATTATCCTATTTCCAGTTCCAGCAGTCACACAGTATAAAACCCACTAACAAGAAGCCTTATACTGTAGGTTGACTTCTTCATAGACAAGCCCATTAATTCATATAAAAATATTTAATTGCTTTCATATGCAGTGAAAGCTGTGCCTAAATATAACAAAGGAAAATCTTAATTGGTATTTTTAAGGCCATAATATAAATGGGGAAAAAATGGTCTGTTTGATTAATTCTTTGCAGTAGTTGGAAACACATCCCATTATTAACATTATGTTTTATTATTGTTGAATAATTCGATTATGGTTATAAATCTATGCTAACACAACTGTAAACTACAGTAATAGAAATGACTGAGCTCTGAAAAAACTACTTGTTTTAGTTGCACACTATTTGCTTTCTTGCACATTTTCTATCAGTACTTTTCTATCAGTATATCAGTACTTTTGTTGTTTATTTTATTTGTTGCATTTTATTTTAATTCTTTTTTTTATTAATCACTTATATTTAAGATGTGTGATATTCTAAATAAACCCATATAAAATGCATAACACAGGCCAAGCAAGTAATGATCCCTGGAAAAGCTCAATGGAATATACAGTATAATAAATAAAGCATTATACTCACTGGAATTGATAATCATCTTTATGCCTGATCCAAAGATTAACTTTCCATATCCTCCAGTATTCACACAGTGTCAAAGTACACAACATTAAGTCTACAGTAAATAGAACATGAGCAAAATAACTACCATTCCCCCTAGTTTAGTGACATTCTGGTATCTGAATGTTTATATTTTAATTAATAGTCATTTTTCTGAGCCACAATTCTGTCTTCTAAAGAAATACTGTACAAATATTTTATTGACTTTTGTTGCAAGTAAAAATGTAAATAGAAGGTTTTATGCATCATGATTATTATGTGGATAATATGTAAATTGTCATGAGTAAATGGTACAGACTACTGTAATGCTTGTTCTACTACTTATGTATGTATTACAATGACAATTCCTATGATGTTTTAGTTAGTAATACTGTTGTGCTGTTATTCTTCGGTCTCAATCTTACGCTGCTTTTCCAATACAAATGAAACATTTTGATGCCTCTTTTGAACAAGTATTATATATACTATTTAAAAATAGTTATGTATTAGATTACTCTAGCTACAAACACATTTCACAATAGGAAGTTATAATGTTTAACGTAACTTGATATTACTTTATAGTTTTTATATTATTCATACTATATTAAGCTTGTCATCCTTAGTTACATGTACATGTGTACCAAAACATGCTTCCCCCAAATATGGGTAAAATAAAATTTTAATTTTAATCTATGGGGGAAAAAAAAAAAATGTGTCCTGAATCTTGCCAAGGATTACAATTTGCTAAATTTATGTTTGCACCTTGGTTAATAACATTGCCATTGTTAATATAAGCTTTTTGAGTCAGTGCTTAGTTCAAGGTATTAAATTAGTTACATTTACAGTATTCACTCCCAGCTAGAAAATCAACATTTAACCTGTACTGATCACTGCTGTATAAATATTACTTACTTGTTTCAATTATTAATTTTGTGGCAGTGCTAAAGATGAGCTTGTAAGATCCAGTTCCAGTAGTCACACAGTATAAAGACCAGCAACAAGAACCCTCATTGGTAGCATCATGTATTGTTGTTTAGCGTACAAACTGAACAAGTATACGTTATAATGATGGATGACTGATTACATGATTTAAAAGTATTTGAACCTTATATTAGTACTTTAATAACCAGAATGTTTTAACTAATATCACCTTGGGACCAATCAATTATTAAAAGTTTCAGGGTTAAAAAAGAAAAAAAAAAAAAAAAAAGTTATATGGCTACAAAATATGTTTAAAGGTTTGTTCTACTAAATTATTGCTTAATTCTGATAATTAGATATTCTAAATCGGTACTTAGTGATTCTATGATAATTAATGTACAGTTAAATGGGTAACGGTCTAAAAATAATAACAATTAAGATCCATTGTTGTAAGGTACTGTACATCCTGCATATTTTTATTTTTCCACGAAAACAAAATAGGCTGCAACCAACTAAAATTATAGTTTTAAACTACTATTTGTTTTACACTTTGTTGATCACTTACTTTTCTCAACAGTCAGTTTGGTTCCTGAGCCAAAGTAAAGTTTCCAGCCTACACCTTCAGTCACACATTGTTTTGGCCTTGATCAATAATTCTATGATAATTCTTTGAATTCTATGTTTTTTATTATATATTCTATTTTAGAACATATAGTTAATTTCTATTAGATTCTATTATGATAAAAAAAAAATCTAATATTTAACACTGAAACATATATATGTCTATTATATTAGTAGCATATCATAATAATCAGTGTTGGAATATGAAGTGCATACATTTTTATAACACGCTGTGAGTGAATGACCACATAATTTACATTTATGGCATCTTATTTGTACAAGTTTATATCTTTTTTGATAGAAATGTATGCATTTAATGTTTGAATTTATTAAAACCATGATTAGCTTTTATGGGAAAGAAATTATTTTTTTTGAACAATTGATAACATTGACTAATACTTAAAATTCATCATTAAGCAGAACATGGTGTTTTATGTTATTTGTCAAGAAAAGTTATAATTTAATTGTTATAATTAAGTGCCACATTATAAAAATTTTTAACATGGGTCAGGTAATTATTAAACCATGGAAATGCTCAGAGGTACAGTATATAATGTGTACAACATTATACTTACTGGAATTGATTATAAGTTTTATGCCTGATCCAAAGATCAACTTTCCATATCCAGTTCCATCATTCACACCATGTCAAACTGCATAACATTAAATCTACAGAAAATTATATGAGAGCAAATGAACTACTTTTCTGATCATTCAAAATCATTCTGCTCAGTTTGGCAGTTAAGGCTTTCTTAACGTTTACACTTTAATTAATGTAATTTTCCGGTGCATGAGTTTTCTGTTCTAAGGAAATATTTAACATTTATTGTATTTAATTTTGCTACAAGTAGGAACATAAATAGAAGTTGTTTGAATATGTACTTTTTTTAAGGGGGTAATTATGATATGTACGGTTAACAATATGTGAGATTAACGATATGTGTTATTGACTTAAACTGGCTAATACTACTTTATAAAAGGTATTTTTGTTGTAATTGGTCCAATATTTTTTATAATAGTTAAGATCCCTGGCTGCAGAAATTTAAGGAGCCACACTTTTAATGTAATTTTTTTTCAACCAATAATATGAAAATGCAAACATGACATTTGTTGCACACTTACTTTTCTCTACAGTCAGCTTGACTCCTGAGCCAAAGTAGAGTTTCCAGTCTCCAGTACCAGTCACACAGTGTTCTGACCTTGATCAATAATTCTAGGTATATTTTTTTGTTGTAGAGATAGATTTGATTTATCAAATTTTTAATTCTTTTAATTTAAATGATGAATTTATAGTATCTACTGTACATGGAGTATACTTCTATCTAAAGTAAGCTTTTAAATAAATTATATTATTTTGTGTACTACTTAAATCTAACAAACAAAGCTTATCATCAATAGTGAATACTGGTTATTCATAAGTTAGATCTATTTTGACTTATTCGTCAAATCATATATCGGAAACAAGTACTAAATTAACTTTATATTATACTGTACATGCATATTTAAACATCAATAAAAGTCTAGTAGATACTTTAGATCTCTAGATCATTGATGATCCAAAGATCAACTTCCCATATATATAGTTTGAGCATCCATACAGTATGACAGTACATAAGACTAATTCAACACTATATTCAGAGCAAAATTGCAAAGTAACTGCATAGTTTAGTGAAATTATGTAAAAACATTTCACTATGTTTGGTGATATCCTGATTTCTGAGGGCATTTGAACTCAAAGAAAGTTTTGCTTAGTTAAATATCGGGGGAATATAAAGTAGTTTGTAAGTTTTAAATACAGTTTTCATATTAACAAACAAAAAAGGCCTTGCGCACACCATGCATGATAATTATTATCTGATGTTATGCATTTACAAACTAAATATGAAATAACACTTGCCCGATTCAGCTATAAATTTTGTACTGCAAAGTCTGTACATTCCACTACTAACACTGACCAAAAAGATAGCAAATATTTCACTCAAATTAACATGACAAAATATAATTACTTACTTGTTTCAATGATCAACTTTGTGCTTTTACCAAAGATGAGCTTATTCAATCCACTTGTAGTCACACAGTATATTACCAAGCAACAAGAAGCTTCTAACACAAGAGGTGGGTTACCTTATTGCCCTTTAGTACAGTATATTAGCTGAGCTATTAGTTAATTCAAAACAATGATATATTGTTAGAATCTATCCTAAACTAATCAATCATTCAAATTCACGTTTTTGAGTTCTTTGGATGATTTTTTTTTCTCTCTCCCTAAATCTTAAACATATTTATTAAGATTATAGTAGAAATTTAATAATTCTGTTTATTTGCTCCAGCATTTGTGCATATTTATAAGTAGAATATGTACTATGCACGTCTACTATTAGGAACATGTTTACATACATATGTGTACAAACATTCCTATGTTTTTTTAATGCTTAGATAAAAATAAGTGAAGCAAAATAAGGAAAATATCCTACATATTTTTCCAGAAAATACTTACTAGTTTGAACAGTTAGGTTGATTCCAGAGCCAAAATAGATTTTGTCAACCCCAGTGCGAGTCACACACTGTACTATCCCTGAACAATTTTTTATTTTTTTATTGATCAATGTAAACTGGTATCCTTAATTGAATTTTGTTACAGTGGCCAAGCCTAAGGTATAGTATAATATATATCACAATATTAATGCAGTAATCGATTAAATATGACATGAATATGCATAAATTTCATGCAAATTCAAGGATACGCCTTCCATATCCACCTTAACTAAGTACACATACATATTTTCAAAATCCTAATTCATAAATAACTATTTTTTGCACTTTTACAACCTATTCTTTCATATCGTAAAATGAATGTAATAAATTACAAAACAGACAAAACTTCCATTACTGCCAAAACTTACTTGACTGTACCTGCAGTTTTGCACTTTTTCCAAAATTCAATTTTCCACCAGTGTTATACACACAATGCTACACCTTATAACCTTTTCCTTGCATGGAATCATTTGTACTGTATTCAATTAATCGCTTTGTCTTCTTGAATAAGGTAATAAATTTAGCCATTTTAGAATTTTTCATCTTTGTGATTCCAGAAATCTAAAGTTAACAATCAACATAAACAACATATATGTTTAGCACCAAAGACTGGTCTGTACTTTTCAACATTTGAAAATATTTTCGATGTTTACAGTTTACAATACTACACTGTACCTCAGGTACTCTATAAACACTAAAAATCAACATTAAACATAAATTATGAATAACATATGAATAGAAACACTTGCCAGTTTCCACTATAAGTCGTGTTCCAGCCCCCAAAATAATCCTAGTAGCACCAGTATTCACACAAAACTATACTCTACACCAAATACACCAGGTAAAAAAACAAAACGTTTTTACCTAACAAATTCTGCTGTAAACAATACTAAATCTGATACCTACAGTTTTCGAGGTCCCTTTAGGTCAATGTACCATGTAGTACTGTATTGAGAAATAATATTTAGCATCATGACGGACTGACCTTCACACAAATAAATCAAATTAAAATCTGTGTACACACTTGCTTTTTTCATCAGTTTCATTACTGAGCCAAAGTTGATTTTGTAGCCTCAAGTCACACACAGTTTACTCTGTTATTATGAACTCTCTATTAGTCAACATTACATTAATTTTTAATGTAAATATTTAGTTTATACTGTGGAAGTAATGAACCCTGTACCAAAAAGCTATACACGCAAAATATTAATGATAAAATGTAAATAATAAAGTAGAATGGTGTTTTATACTTGTGTTAATTAATTCATTAATTATTTTGCAACCGACCCAAATAATTTACTTTTGATTTCCAGAAACTAAAAACTCAAAGGCAAAATAACACTTATGCAATGTCCCAAACTAAATCTAAGTACCTACTTTTATGTGTTATAGAAATTCCATTTTCGACAAAACTAATTTTTCCAAGTTCACATGCTATGGGTTCATGGCATTAATGTAATGCAATTTCTGTAATTCAATGTTATACAGTAGCAAACACTTACTTGAATGTACAAGCAGTTTTGTGCCTTTGCCAAAGGTCAATTTTCCACCATTAATAGACACACACTGCTACACTTTATAACTTTTACTCTGTATAGACTCATGTGTACTGTGTGGAATAAACTGTTTTGTCTTCTTGAATAAGGGAATAAATCTAGTCTTTCTTGAATTTTCTGCTTTGTGAGAGCAAACAATCTAAGCAAGATAGATGTTTAGCAGCAAAAAATTGTTGGAATCTTTCAATATTTAAAGTCTATAGTACTACAGTATACATTCAATACTTCTTGATATAAATGATAAAGATCAAGATTAAAAGAAAATTTTACATAATAGATGAGTAGAAAATTTTTATAGAAACACTCGCCTGTTTCCACTATAAGTTGTATTCCATCCCCATAGATAATTTTGTTAGTACCAGGATTCACACATCCTTGAAATCTTTATCAAATACCCCACCAATAGCACACTCATGTAGACACATTCCATCCGAAAACAAATATTTTTTTACTTTACAAATTCTGCCGTAAACAACACTAAATTTACTTATAGTTTTTAAGGTATTTGTGGGTCAAAGTATATTATAAAATATTGTATTGAGAAATAATATTTTACATCACAACAAACTGACCTTCATACAAATAAATTGGATTAGATTTTGTACTCACTTTTTTCTACAATCAGTTTCATTCCTGAGCTAAAGTAGATTTTGTTGCCTCCAGTCACACACTGTTTAGTCCCTTCTCATTAACTCTCTATTAGTCAACATATATTACATTACTGGAAGTTTTACTGGAAACATTAAGTACATAGAAGTAATGAACCCTATACCCAAAAAACCATATACCTTCAATAGATAAAGAACTGAATGCTATGCTCAAAAACCCTAAATGCAAATAATGAGAAGAATTGTGTTTTATACTCATGGTAATTAATCAATTAATCATTTTGCAGCCAATCCAAATATTAACTTTTGCTATCCAGAGGCTAAAAACTCAAAGGCTAAATAACACTGATGCTGTGTGCTAAACGAAAGCTAAATAGCTACTTCTATATACTATTAAAATTCAACTTCTTTCAGAAGTAACTTTTACATGTTCGTGTGCTATGAGTTCATATAGTTAATGTATTGAAATTTCTGTAGTACAATATTATAGCAAACACTTACTTGATTGTACCAGCAATTTTATGCCTTTGCCAAAGATCAGTTTTCGGGCATTATTATCCACACACTGCTACACCTCATAACATTTTCTAGTAGCCTCTAGTCCATGTATGACATGCTATGCAGAAATGTAACCTAGGTTTAAAACACGTTTTTTGTTTAAAAAATATGAAAGGTTGTTTGAAGTAGCTAAAGCTGCCCATAACAAAGTAAATCCTCTAAAACAAAACTTCAGCTGCATCAATGCTGTGTGGTCTATGAATAAAATAATAATTTAAAATCATTTAATAAATTGTATTTGTAATTATATATTTCTAAAATTTTGGGCTATTTTAAATTCAATAGCTAGCTTTTAAGGTTCTACCTGAAAAAAGTGCATCATATAGTATTGTTTTAACAAAACCGACCTTTACAAAAATAACAGAATAAGGAACCTTTTTTAAATAGTTTTATGCACTCACTTTTTTCTACATTCAGATTAATTCCCGAGCCAAAGTAGATCCTGTTGTTTCCAAACACACACTAATCTGTCCCTTATCAATAACTGTTTATTCATCGAGTTATCTATATTACATTAAATTCTGTTGTAAACTCAAAGCATATAGTTTAAGTTACACTATAATTGATTTACAGTATCCTATAAACATTTTACTTCCTAAATACATCTCAACTAATCTAATAAGGTCAAGAGAGCAAGTAATAAGAATTTAGGTTTTAAGGACTAAGAAGACCATTTATGCTGTTAGAATGAAAGATTCTTTATAATTTACCTGAAATTACTGTATGTCTTATGCCTTGTCCAAATATTAATTTAAATCCCCCTTCACTTCCAGTGACACTGTTTTATACAGCTTGACAAATACTTGGGCTTTTTCTACCTTCAGTCATAAATGTGTCATGTATATAAGTATAAAATGCATGTTGAATAACAAAAAAGTCAATAAAAGTAAATAAATTTTAAATATTATTAGCAAGTATCTGATTTATAATTTATGCTTTACTTGTGGTACAGATACAAGATGCATGGAATTTATATTTTACATTGTTGTAAATAGTTCAAAATTCTCAAGATAGCTGTATTTATTAGTTCTACTCAGATATTACAAAAGCAATTAAGATCTTCTGACCTTTAATCTATGAAAATCATTCCTAGCAATGAAATGCCTTTTTTTATTATAATATCAGGGGAATATAATTTGTCTTTATTATAATTATAATTAGCACTAGAGACAAAGTATTGATATGAACCTAATCCATTAACACTGGTAAGTGATACAATGCTAACTCAGCCAAATACTACTTTTATGTTCTTCCAAAGTTAGACACACACACTACTAAAAATTACTATAAGTTAGATTGGTTGAGCTAGTTGTTGATGTAAAGTGGTTAAGTTTTTGAGTTATACAGTATATTACATGGTATGGGTTTAAATCTGTCATAGTCTGTTGGATGTAAATGAAACAACGTGCATCGGTTTCACAATATAAGGTGATGTTTATGCCCAATAAATTACTTAATTAGTTTATACTGAAAATAAATAAATCTTCTTAAAGTAACATAACTTCAATATGTGCAAACGGTATACATGTTTTTATGTAAATCCCACAAAATTGTATATTCTATATTATAGATACTTGAACCTTACAATCTTTTTATAAAATATAATTTAAAAAAATGTTTAACAACACTTGCCTGGCTCAACTATGAGTTGTGTTCCGGCCCCAAAGATCACTTTGTTCACATTCACACACACTTACAGTCTATATCAAATACTGTACCTAAACATGCTGTTTTCATGAAGAAATAACTCTACCATGTCTAATTTTTGTAATTGGTATTTCCTAAGAGGCTACTTTAGATTAGAAAAAGCAGCATATAAACACAGTTACAGTACCTGTGATTCTCACAATGGAATTTTACTCTTTTCCAAGTACGCTACAAACTAGTGCAGAAATGTAAAAGCACAATTCTATAGTGTCATTATATTGAAATTTCATCCAAACAACTAAATGTTGTACAGTGTAGTGAACTCCAAGTAAGAAATTAGAGAAAATGTAGAAAATATATTAATCACGGAAAAAACTTACTTGACTCTGTGACCAGTTTTATGTTTTTGCCAAAAACTAGATTTCCTCCAAAACTATTAGTCACACCCTGCTACACCTTATAACATTTTCCCTATAGTCGCCAATGTATAGCATACATTGGTTTGTTAAATGTGCAATTTGTTAAACAATACTAACAATTTTGTAAATTAAACTAGTTAACTTCTAAACAATAGCTGGGTCACATCATGTTTATAAACTTAGCTATTAGTTTTTAATTTTAATAAAATATACTTATAATCATATAATAGTTAGAGGCTGTCTGGTCAAAATACATAACATAGTATAGTATTGTGAAATGTTATTGTAAAATAGTCAAATAAACAATCAAATAGCTCATGGATCATTTTGTTCCAAAGCTAAAGAGGAGTCTATAACATCCAATATACAGGCTCTTCTGGCATTTATGAAAGTTAATCCTGTGTCTTTTATTTTTGATACATCAAAATTTACTGTAACCATTAAGTGTTTGGTTTAATTGTATACTATAGTGGATTTATGGTATTTTGTAAATTCCTCTAAATAAATACAACAGATCTAAAATAAAATGTAAAAAACAAAGATCACAAATTTCTCACCTGAATTGACTTCAAGTGTTGCACCTTTGGCAAATATTAATTTATATCCTCCTGCACTCGTAGTCACACATTTTTTTATAGCTGAACAAATACTTGTTTTTTCCTGCCTTCATGAATTCTATCGGTAATGTTATCTACTAAATTATAATAAATCTTAATATTTAAAACCTTAGGCCTATTTAAAGAGCATATATTTAGTCTCTAAATGCATTTATTTATTTATTACTTTTTATTGATTGTGTTTAAAAAGTTTGTGATATTTTTCCATCAGTTTAGTATAACTCAGTTTCTAGAAAAAGTTTCAAATGTATTATTTTAAAGTACTAAGGATCAAATGTATATCAAGTTTGACAATTTTAAATGTAAATTAAAATTGTCCTCCTCTTACTATCCTTTGATATAAGAATGATGTGGAATTTAACAAATAATGATCACAAATTTGTTCTTTCTACACATTCTATGTTGTTAAATATATTTAGAAAGACCATTACTGAATTGAAAGCACATTAAGAGATTTTGGATGTATCTTGAGTTACAGTTACACTTACTTTTTCCTACATAATTACACTTACGTTTATTTATGATTAATTTTGTTCCAGAGCCAAAGTAGATTCTGTCCCCTCCAGAAAAAGTCACACCATGTTTAGTCCCTTATCAATAACTCTGAATTATTTTCCCTATATAGAAATATATAATTTCTATATAGAAAAAATCTCTTTTCAGTATATAACATTTGAATCTAAACTATAGCAGAAATGTGTTGATTGACATGATTAACATTCTGTTAATGCTTTTCTGTTAATGCATTACCTAAATCCCTCACAAAACTAATTATATATTCATATGAAGTATTAATATGAGAGATTACTTATGACTTACCCAAATTTACCATAAGTTTTATGCCTTCTGCAAATATTAATTTGAATTGCCCTGCACCTTGAGTCACACAGTTTGTAATGTCTTGGCAAATACATGGTCATGCAAACTTTTGAAAAGTATTATAATGTATTACTTTTTATGTAATAGATGATACAAGTAACTATTAACATTGCTAATGTATTAAATGTACTTATTCCACTGTTGATATAAATAATATTTGCACTCTTATAGAGTGAAATTCATATAGGAAATTATACAAAAGAATGTAATTAGAGTAAACATTTACCTGACTCTACTAGCAGTTTTATGGCTTTGCCAAAGGTCAGTTTTCCGAAGTTATCAGACACACTGTGTTACACCTCACAGCATTTTCTACAGCATTAAATATACTTTTTTAGATTTGTAAATAAGTTAGTGCATATCACTAGAATTTGCCTTTGTTATTACAGTAATATAAACACAATCAATTGTTAATATCATTTGTGTTTCATATAGATCAAATGGAACAGTCGAAAGACAAAGAAGAAGAAGATAGATGTTTTATATATCTTCAATATTCCTCATGATATTTAGTACTTACTGTACTACTATCATCATCTTAACTTGCGGGATATTGTTTATCATTTACAAAATACACATCTTGAGGTTATTATTTTGAAAATTTTTAAGTTTTTAGAAAGAGTTTACTAAAAACACCTGCCTGATTCAACAATGAGTTGCATTCCAGTTTCAAAGATTAGCTTGCTTGCATTTACACATTTACAGCCTTGGTGGCATTTACAAACAAGCAGTTCTCAAAAAGAAATATACTGTATCTAGCATATCGAGGTTTTGAACATAAAACTAAAAGTCATGAAGTATAAGTTTAAAAAAAATAAATAAATGAAAACACTTGCCTGATTCTACTATAAGTCGTGTTCCAGCACCAAAAACAATCATGGTGCTACCGAGATTCACACAGACTTATACACTATATCAAATACACTATGCACAAAACACACACAGAAATGTATCCAAGTATTTAAACACATTTAAACACAAAATGATGATAATTTCTTATTTACAACCTGCACTTACTTGACTGTATCAGCAGCTTCATGCCTTTGCCAAAAATCAGTTTTCCTCCATAGTTATCCACACACTGCTACACCTCATAACATTTTTTAGTGTAGCCCTTAAGTCTATTTAATAGACTGTTTAGTCACAAAGACAATGACACACTCATGCAAAAATTTAACTTAATCACTTTTCTTCAAAACATTAAATGTTTTATAAAAGTAACTTTAATCTGCTAAGCAATAAGCACCAATAAAAAGTCTTAATGTTTTTCTAGAGTCAAAGAAGATGCAGTTGTTTTCAGACATACACTGTTCTTTCCTTATTAATATCGTTCTATTAGTCCATGTATATTACTTTACATTTTACTACAAACTTTAAGTGTATTGTAAAAATAAATCTCTAAATCCTACACTAGACAGTTTTGAGTAATATGTATCCAAATAACTTTTTTTTTTACTTTTTTTTTTTTTTTTTTACTATTTTTAGTATGTACTAGTTAAGAACAAAGTTTTTTTCCCCCACATTTTTCATGCTTTTCAAATGAAAATGTATGAACTAAGTTGAGATATTTCCCTGAAAGAATCTAAAATATGATTTTCTTATAATCCCTTTAAATATGTTGTTAACTAATATGCACTTGTCACATATTTGTGTATTCTACACTTCAAAAACTGCATTTCATTTAGCATAATTTCTTTATGAGCTTTTTGGCAAATTATAAAAAAAATTTTTTTAAAAATTTTATACTCACGGGAGTTAATGAATAATTTGGTGCCTGATCCAAAGAGTAACTTTTGATAACCTCCACTTGTAGTCACACATTAGGAAGCTACATAATACTAACTCAGTGCGCTGCATGAAAGCTAAATAACTATTAATACTTATCATTAAAGTTACATTTCTTAAAGAACTAAATTTGCACTTTAATGTTGGGGTGAAAGTTGTGAAATCCATGTAATACACAATACAAAAGTGAAGAAATTTTCCTAATACTGCAAACACTTACTTGATTGTACCAGCATTTTTATGCCTTCGCCAATAATAATTTTTTCAAAGTTGTTAGACACATAGTGCTATACCTCATTACATTTTTTATAGCTCCCAGTGTGTTGTTAATAAGTCTTCAAATGTTATTTGATATTGTCTAGTGCTTGCAGTTACACAGTTTTATTAGCTTGACAGTTTTTTGTAGCTCTGCCTTTAACCATATTGAGAATATTTAAGTAATTGATATATGAGACAACTTTTGCCGGATACATAATGAACATTATGTTTATTTTATTTCTTTTATATTAAAAAAATATATATATTTTTATTTGGTCGGCGGGGGGGGGGGGGGTGTTGTTTGCAGTATCTGCAGATTAAGATTTTTTTTTTAAATTATTTGTTAACATTGAATGAAAGTGCTGTTATAATGCTGTATGGATACCGCCTGGATAGTTGCATGCTTAGACAAGAGAAATGAAATGCATGATAATAAATCTGTTTTTTTTTTTTTAGAATAAATTTCTGTATATTGAGGTATGTATAACGTATATTTAAACTACACTTACTTTTGGTTACTATCAGTTTAGTTCCAGAGCCAAAGTAGATTCTGTTTCCAGTCACACTGTGTTCTATCCCATATCGATAATTCTCTTTCAATCTATATATCTGTATTTAATTAAATTATGCTGTAACTCATCAGTGTACAGTAGAAATGTAGAGTATATCTTATATTATTTTGTAAATAATGGCACTATGTAAAAGCATCATGCAACTAATAATATTAATATTAAATATTAATATGAAAGTTTACTTATTTCTCACCTTGATTTACTGCAAGTTTTATGCCTTCAGCAAATATTAGTTTGTATTGTCCTGCACCTCCTGTCACACAGTTTTTTATGATATGACAAATACGTGTGCATTTTCTACCCTCAACCATGTTGAGCTCATCACTGTACTAATATCAAGGCTGAAATACTTTATTTACAAATGCACTAAACAAGTCACATAAGTTGCAGGTACTATTAAAAGCCCACTTGTTGAAGAAATAACTTTTGTACTTTCAGACATGAACTCCTATAGTAAATGTTGTGAAAGTCTTTGGAGGACGTTATACAAAATAACATATTGTAAATACAAAGAACACTTACTTGAATCTACTAGCAGCTTTATGCCTTTGCCAAAGGTCAGTTTTCCAAAGCTATTTGTCACACACTAGTAAACCTCATAGCATTTTCTCTATAGTTCCTGATTCATGAAATTAACAGCTTTGTCTTCATAAATAAGGTAACGTATCGCAAATACACTTCCTACAACATTGTGACTACAGTAATATAAAACCAACAAGAAGCATTAATAAGATATTGGTTCAACCTTAACGATAAGCCTGGATTCCTCATTATTTAGTTTGCAAAGTGTTGGACCTTCAGAATATCTACCATTCACAAACTGTCCCGTCATGCAGAAGTAAATAGGGAGAAAAAGTTAAAACAAACACTTGCCTTTTTCTACTATAAGTCGTATTCCAGCACCAAAGATAATCCGGGTATTGCCAACATTCACACAGACATATACTCTATATCAAATAAACCCTGCATTACACACTCATGCAAAATAATGTAGCCTACCATTATAACAAGTTTGAACAAAATATAATATTATTGAAATTCCACTTCTTAAATTTCCCGCAATGTAGTGAAATTAATTTGCTAAATTTGTATAAAAATTTATAAAATGTCTTAATCAGAGCAAACACTTGACTGACTGAACAAGGAGTTTTATGCCTTTGCCAAAAGTCAATTGTTCCATGTTTGTTCAATTCAAGTCAATTGTTCCATAATATGACAACATTGTCATATTATACTGTATGCAATAGACTCTTTTTTCAAAAACTGTACACCATACATGAACAAATACAGAAATGTAGCCTAGCATTTAGGAATTGTTTGAAATTAAATATAAGCAGCAAATAACATAAGCAGCAATACTCTTGAATAACAGTTAATTTGTACCAATGTTGTATATAAAATCTACTAAACGCTTTTAATTTATTTAAAATTATATTAGCAATAATATACTACCTAAATAAAACCCATTGTCATTTTTATACCTATAGCTTTAAGACACCTGCTCAAAGAATCTTTTATTACTTTAAAAAATTACACTTACTTTTTTCTACCGTCAGTTTCATTCCAGAACCAAAGTAGATTCTGTTGTTAGTATTCACACACTATTTATTCCCTTGTCAATAATGTATCAAGTGCAAGTGGAATCTATTGTAAAATATATTGTACTTCACTATCGTCAAGGATTCATTAATGTCACATGAGCTTTACATTATAAGCTCATGGCATGAATATAAGATAGTATTTGCAAAACAAAGAATTTAAGCAGATTTAATGATGTATCACATGAATACAGCATGAATAAAATGATGACAAAGGTTTTAATTAGGTATACCTAGAAAGTTACAAACAATGTGTTTATCCATTTTTTTTTTATATGTATGTAAATGTGTTTTTTATACTCACGGGAATTAATTAACAATTTTGCACCTGATCCAAAGATTAATCTTTGATACCCACTTCCAGTATTCACACACTGAGAAGCTACACAACACTAACTCAGTAAAGTAAATGAAATGAAAGTCTAATAAATGCTTACATGTACTATTTAAATGGCATTTCATAATCAAACTTTTTACTATAGATATGCTATGCATTTATATAATGGAATTCATGTATAACAATATATAAAATGTAGAAAATCTCCTTATTACATTATTAAAGGCAAATACTTACTTGACTGTACCTGCAATTTTATCCCTTTGCCAAAGATGAGTTTATAGTTATTAGACACACAATGCTACACCTCATAACATTTTTCTATAGTTGCCAATGTAGACTCAATAGACTCTTTTGTCTTCTCATGTCTATACACTTGGAATTTGTATACACTTTTTAGACTTTTTGCTTTGTACTTATGATAATATACAAACAACATGCGGTTAAGCAGTCTTTATCATTCAGGTTTTACTGTTTAGACCTGTCACCTGTTTCATAACTACTAATCTTCATGAGGAGTTTCAAAAGGATAAAATCAGGGTTTTAAAATGATAAATAGAAACACCAGAATTTACATGCATTTCTTTAAAAAATGTGATATCAGTGAAATCCCACTTCTCTATCAGGTGTTTATATAATGAATGTTCTGAAAAATCTCTCATTTATAGCAAAAACCTACTTGATTCCAACAGCAGATTTATGGCTTTGCCAAAAGTAATTTTTTCTGCAAAGGTATTAGATGTACACTGTTAAAGTGGAATAACATTTCTCTGTAACTCCTAATGTATGTAATAGATTGTTTAGATAATTATAAATCATACATGACAGGATCATTTAAAATTACTTTTTGCTACAATTAATTTTGTTCCAGAGTATAGTCCCAAAGTAGATTCTGTAGTTGCTTACTATACAGAGGGGCCCGTGAAAAATGTTTATATACATTTCAGCAGCTATCTATGGAAGTTTTTGATCAGTAATCACACCATCGTTGATGCTATTGTGTGACTATCAAAAGAGAGGCATATATTTTTTATGTTGAAGTATGTATATATATATTTTTGGGCCCAAGATATTTCATAATAACATTTATGAAAATTACATTAAAATAAAATCTGGCAATATAATGCAAAACATAAAGTGCAAAAAATATTAATGTGTGTTTTATACTCACTCAAATTAATTATCAATTTTATCCCTGATCCAAAGATTAACTTTTGATTTCCTCCAGTATTCACACAATGGAAAGCTACATAACATTAAGTCAATGTAGTAAACAGACGCTGGAAAACTACATATACAGTAAATACTATTCAAATTTCTTAAAGAAAAAAGCTTTTGCCCTTTCATGCACACTTGATGAATAATTTGGTGCCTGATCCAAAGACTATGCACTATTTAGATTTACATATGGAATGTATTAAAATTAAAAACAGAAAAACACTTACTTGGGTGTACCAGAAGTTCTATGCTTTTGCCAAAAATTACTTTTCCCAGGTTTCTATCCACACACTGCTAAACCTTATTACATTTTCTCAGTACCCTACAATTTGCACTCAAAAAAGCATTTAGCCTTATGTAATTTTTAAATACTAATATTATGTCTATTTTACAATAGTAATCAAACAGCCCATGCATGAAATGGTCATGCAGAAATCTGACCTGGAATTTAAGGCTTTTTTTTTTTATATTAAAGACTTTTGAATAGAATTTTTAAAATTGCACTTACTTTTTTCTACAGTAAGTTTTGTTCCAGCGGCAAAGTAGATCCTGCCAGTTCCAGTATTAGTCACACACTGCTCTGTCCCTTATCAATAACTCTTTTACCCAACTATATCTATTACTTTAAATTCTATTTGAAATATTTAGTATACAGTTTTACTAGTATGGATTTACAGAATGCTGCTTAACTATTTAAATTCATCACACAACCAGGGGAAAAAACAAGGAAAAGATTCATTATTATTTACTAATAAATACTATAACTATACTAAATAGTTATGTTATTGGTCATTAACTACTATGCAATTACTAATATTATGTCCATTCCATGTTCCTAATTACATCCATAAAATGTTACCTGACAATTAAACGCATAACAAAAAATAATAAAAGTTTGTTTTAAATGAATGAAGTAATACCAAATTATTATATAAATTATATGATTATATGTTTAAAATATATTTTAAATTATTTATATGTTCTATTAAATTTCCACTTGTTAAACAATAATTTTTTGCACTTTTACAGGCAATGAATGTATATGATGAATTTAGTTAAATTCTTGTAATATATTGTACAAAGAAAAAAAATCATAATTACAGCAAATAGAAACTTAAATGGTCCAGAGGTTTTATGCCTTTGCCAAAAGTCATTAAACCCACTACTGAACCTTATATACTTGTCTTTATAGCTTACAATATACTTAATAGACTTTTGTCTAAATTAACTTAAACTTTTTGTCATTACATGCTAAATAAAAAAATGTTTACATTTGATTTTTGATTATATGTATCTGACCAAAACACATTCTATAATAGTATTTAGCATCACAACAAACTGACCTTTGAACAAATAAAGGTCATGCTTTTGAAAATTTCACTTACTTTGTTCTACAACCAGTTTTGTTCCAGAGCTAAGGAAGAATCTGCTTCCTGTATTAGTCACACACTACTTTGTTCCTTATCAATAACTTATGTTTTTCACTATTCTTTATATGATATTACATTTTACTGCAAACATATGCATTCTATAGGGAATTTACAGTATTATACTAACACTTTAACAAGATTCATTGTGGATAAAAATTCAAGATTTCTGTATTCATATGACCATTTAATGTAAAAGATTATTTATATCCTACCTGAATTTATTGTAAGTTTTGTGCCTTCTCCAAATATTAATTTATATTGCCCCCCACTTGCAGTCACACAGTTTCCTAAGGCTTGACAAATACATGTGCATTTTTTGCTCTCAATCATGTTACTGTATTGTTACTGCATTACTGTACCATAACTGTAACTAAATATATTATTTAGCATTAACTAATGAAGTTTAATAATGAAAACATTTATATTCAAAGCACTATAATCAATTGGTTAGTTGTACTGTATACCTGTTGTTATGTAAGTAAAAATTATCTGAATTATTCTTTTCTTTTCAGGTTTTTTCTTCTGGGTGTACAGAGAACATGGTACAGTGAATATTTTGCTCCAGGTTTTGTGCATTCTACACATGAATTATTAAACATCTTATGTGAGGCTAATAATTAGAGCTATATTATAGTTTACAGAGCATTATGAGTTTTACAATGCTTAAAAATTACAAATATTTACAAAAAAGATATTGTTAATATTGTTACTAGTTACTTGTATTTAAGAAAAATATAGTTAGGAAGTTACATAACAAATTTACTAAGTAGAAAAAATGCTTTTTCATGCTTTTTAAAAATGCACATCGTTTTTTCTATAATCAGCTTTGTTCCAGAGCCAAAGTAGTTATTTTATTTCTCCAGAATAAGTAACAGATGTTTAAGTCCCTTATCAACAAATTTCAATTAATCTCCTTAAGTTATGTTAATGATAATGAATGATTAATTTTATGCCATACAACATTTATGCAAGGTTTCTGCCTTTTTCAAATATTAATGTAAATCCTGCTACATTTTTATGTATTGACAAATAAATGTTTTGCCTTTTACAACACTAAATGAATCTGATTATTTCTGTATATAACTATAAAATAACTTATTTACAATGAAATAACAAAGCAATTAAAGCACTATATTTAATTAAATATTAAAGGAATGTTATAACATGAGTTACGTAATGATAGTTTTTTTGTTTGTTGTATTATTGTACTTTGTATTTTTGTTATACTGCTGTATGAGCACAACCGACATAAGACTATAACAATACTAAAATAATATTAATATTATAGGTAATATTTAGAACAATTAGACTGAAAAAAGTATCAATTTGCTTTTTAAACTTATATCAAAGGTAATGAAGTTTTTTGCATGACAATAAACATCTGTAAAAGTATGGTTTATACTCACGGGAAATAATTATTAATTTTATGCCTGATCCGAATATTAACTTTCGATTCCCACTTCCAGTATTCACACAATGAAAAGGTACATAACACTAACTCAATGTGCTAAAAGAAAGCTAAACAATTGTTTATGTACTATTAAAATTCTACCTACTAAAAGACAATTTTTTTTACTGTTGAAGTTTTTTAATGAACTTCACATTCATTAGTGTAAAAAGCTATATTAAATGTGGAAAATGTTTTATTTGAAATAAACCAGTTTTATGTCCTTTACAAAGGTCAATTTTAACTTTTAAGGTACACTAGGGATTTTTTTGTTTGTTTGTAGTTATGTCAGGTAACTAGGGCTCAGTAGCAAGGAAAATACTCATGGAATTGATTTTACATCTTTAAATTGTCATATCATGGTCATGGAGATATAGACAGATATATGAAAATGTTACAAAATATTTTTAAATATGTAAAATATTATATTATTACATATAAAATAACTCATCTAAAATGCTTCCGGTTAATTTTTTGCTGTGAATTTCAAATTTAAATTAAATTAAGACTAAAGGAATATTTTACAATTACATTTTAAAACAAGTTTAAAGATAATGCCGCAATGAATCATAATCATGTTTAGCTGACTTACTTGAAGTTATTATTGTATGCTTTGTTTGTTTTTTGCCTTTTGTGATTACACTAATTTTGAATAGAAAAAAATTATAAATACTTGCCGGACTCAACTATGAGTTCTGTTCCAGTTCCAAATATCAATTTGTTTGCAGCATTCACACACACTTACAGTCTATGTCAAATACTTTTCCATGCTGCCCTTATTGAGATATAAGGAAGTTATCTGAAGTTATGATATGTTTTTTCTGAAATGAATAGTCTGCAAACACTTACTTGACTGTACCAGCAGCCTTATGCCTTTGCCAAAGATAATTTTTCCCAGGTTATTATTCACACACTGCTACACCTCATTACATTTTCTCTATTGCCTCCTATGTTTGCATTAGATTGTTTAGTCAAACACAACATACAATACACATTCATGCAGAAATATGTTCTAAAATTTAAACATATTTACTTAAAAACATTACAAATCGTTAAAAAGTTACACTTACTTTGTTCTACAATAAGGTTTATTCCAGAGCCAAAGTAGATTCTGTTTCCTCCAGTATTAGTCACACACTTGTCTGTCCCTAACCAATAACTCTGTCTTACTCTGTTGTATATATTTCTTTTAATTCTATGGTAAACATTACATATATTACACCCTAAATTTATAGAAGGTATTGTGTCATCTACAAATATTAATTCACAATGTCCTATTCTTACTGTCTCATAGGTTATAGATATGTATTTAGATTTAGGTTTTGCATTTTCTGCTCTCTTGTTGAGTTTTGTCATTGTATATG
>JAQMYG010000001.1:30212622-30223662 GCA_030014215.1 Clariallabes teugelsi
CTTTCCAATAGGTAATCAATCTCAATACCTAACCCAGCATGTTTGATGATGGATTACAGTAACAATAAACCAATAAACCATAAGGAATGAATAGCCTATCAAAGATTTTTTTTTCTTTTTTTTAACCAGGTACAATATATGCTACAAGGCAGTATGTATACAGTATAACCTGCATAAGACTATTCTGTAAATAGTTACAAAAATTCTGAAAAATTATACTTAGGTTATAAAAACAGTTAGCAGACTTCTAGCTATGATAATGAGATTCATGATGTTGTAATAAAATGCATAAAAGTTCTATACTCACGGGAATTAATTATTAATTTGGTGCCTGATCCAAAGATTAATCTTCCATACCCACTTCCACTATTCACACAATGTGAAGCTACATAACGCTAACATCTACATCATAGCATATTAAAGAACAGGAATATAGCATATGTAATGTACTATTAAAATTCATTCCTTTAAAAACACTTTAGCACTTTTATAAACTATTAATTCAATTAGCTTTTATGGTGAAAATCATATAAGACTTGTATAAGTACAAGATAAAGCACTTACTTGAGTTTACCAGCAGTTTTATGCCTGTGCCAAAGGTTATCTTTATATTGTTATTCACACACTGCTATACCTCATAACATTTTCTCTATAGCTCCTGGTGCATGCAACTTTTATCCTAACATATATACATTTGCAATGCTTAAGTTCTTTTGAAAATTTGGCCTTATAGTTCTCAAGATGTACACTTTATATTATATTATACTATTTATATACTATATATATTATATTATATTATAACTTATACCTTAGATACTCTTTAATCAATCTATTATTAACTCAACCACATCATAAAAAAAGAGTAATTATAGACTTTTATAGAACATACATTTTAAAAAATGATTAGCTAAAAATGCTTGCCTGATTCAACAATAAGTTGTGTTCCAGCCCCAAAAATCAGTTTGTTATCAGCATACACACACACCTACAGTCTATATCAAATACTTAAACGTCTTAAACATTTAAATTTTGCATTTTCTTTATTGAAAACTGGAAATTCTGGAAAATTTTCAAAACAAATAAGGGAAATATTTAATATTTAGCGCTATTTCTAAGTCTGACAATAGTATACTTAATAGTAACTTGTTTGTTTTCTCATATTTTATCTGTTCATTTGAAAAGTGTGACTGCCAATCTCTATACGAGTCTACTCTCAAAACATTAAAACATTAGCATTTTCAATATTTAGAGTTCAGAATTGTTTTTTCTGGCACAAACATTATTCCTTTTTTAAAACTGCATGAAATATTAGTGGAAAAATCTGAATAGAAACACTCGCCTGCTTCTACTATAAGTTGAGTTCCAGCACCAAAAATAATTCTGGTTCCTCCGGGATTCACACAGATTTATATGCTATATCAAATACTGCTTACATGCTATACTCATGCAAAAATGTCACATAGTATTAATAAAATATAAGCAATTTGTGAAACAAATTTAATTAACTTACATTAAGTCATAAGTCAGTATTTTATTCCAATTTTTGAAAGTATTTTGCTATTTTTTATCCAAAATTGTACTCCCCATGTCAGGTAACTAGGGCTCAGTAGCAAGGAAAATACTCACTGGAAAATACTGGAATTGATTTTATATCTTTAAATCATCATATCATGGTCATGGATATGATAGACAGATATACTGTATGGGAATGTTAAAAAAATATTTTTAAATATGTCAAAAAAAAATTTATTTAATTAAAACTAAAGGAATATTTTACAATTACATTTTAAAACAATTTTAAAAGATAATGCCACAATAAATGATAATCATGATTAGCTGACTTACTTGAAGTTATTGTAAGCTTTGTTCCATCCCCAAAGATCAGTTTATTTCCAGCACCAGTAGACACACAGTGAAATGTGTCATTTCATTAACTTACTACAGTACACTTAACAAATATATTGCTTTTACACTGAGCAAACAAATGTATAGTTTTGGTTTTTACTTATCTTGTCTTTAAAATTCAGGGAAACGTATTTGGTAATTGGTATGAAATTTCACCATCTGAAACCGAGTCTGTTCACACTGAAATCTGTATTCCTTAAGGATAAAAGTGTAAAATGTAGACTTTTGTGTTATAATGCATGCCTGTAATGTGCCCTGCTTGGTCAATAAAATGGCAAATAACTTACCAACTTTAACAAGCAGTTTAATCCCTTTTCCAAAAATGAACTTGTCAGCACCACGAGTCACACCAAGTAGCATGTCATAGCAAATACTCAAGTTTAGTTTGTACTACGAGTCTATTTTTAAATGACACGAACCTTGTTTACAATTGAAACTAACGTTAAGCCTTATTAAACCCTATCCTGTGCAGTAAGACATTAAATGACACTGTAATATTCTTAAACTTCTCTTTGGCTGAAAACTAAGGTTAATCAAATGCAATTTTCCTATTTTCTTAAATGACCAGTTTTTTTATTTGCCAGTTACTGATATACTGATCTTAACAAATGTTAGCATTCATGCAAAAATTCACATAAATAATAATAAGCTAAGTGCAGAAATAATACTTAAATATTCAGACATTGGGAGCAAAAAACGAATGGGTTTATAACGTTAAAGGGACTATAGAATAAAAGTTCTCTGATTTATCAATAAACACTTACTTGATGTTATTGTTAGCTTTGTTCCATGTCCAAAGATCACTTTATTTCTATTAGCATCCGCACAGTGAAAAGTGTCATTTCATTAACTTTCAAGAATACTGTAACCTAATCCAAAACGTCTATATGTTGTCAAAACTGGTTTCAAACTGGGCAAAGTGACTACATATATTATATTATTATATTATATTTTGACTTATTGCCTAAATATATGAAAATCCTATTAGAAGGTTAGGGAATTTGATTTGGGAATCTCAAATGTAGACAATATAAAATATTTAACATTTCACTCGATATAGTCTGTGCTATATATATATATTATAGACATATAGAAAATATATATAGACATAGCTACTCATAATCACCATTTAAAGGCATCTCACTTACCAACTTCAACAAGCAATCGAATCCCTTTCCCAAAAATTATCTTGTCATTATTAAGAGTCACACAAAATGGCATGCCATAGCGAATACTCTGTGTTTAGGGTTAGTACATTAGACTACTCTAGATTACTACATTAGACTATTACATTAAATGTTAGTAGTATATAATCATTTAATATGTAATATGTATATTTTACTTATAGTAAAATATTTAGAACTGAAACAGACACAGTTATGGACAATCCAAACTTAAACCAATTTACTTACCAACTTGAACAACTAGTTTAGTCCCTTTCGCAAAAATTATTTTGTCACTACCAGCAGTCACACAAAAGGGCATACCATAGCAAATACTTCAAGTTTAAGCATCAGCAGCATCAGACTACTTTGATGCCACAAACTAGCTTCACCTTCTAATTTATATAAATAGGAATGGAAATGTAAACATTAATAAACCTCTTAGCATGCAGCAGGCTTTATGAATGTATTTATGTGTTGTTCCTTGTGTTTTAGAATCATTATGTTTGGTCATACCAAAATATACTACTGTTGTATTTTTCAGTGCAAACAAGATTTTTTATGATGATAATGATGATGATGATGATGATGATGATTATTATTATTATTATTATTATTATATAGCTTTAAGACAGCATTTTTTTAAATGTAAAAGTTAAAGTTTTTATCAGTGTAAAAGTTAAACATCAATATAAGTCGATAAGCATGCAAAACATACATGATGTAAACACCAATTGATTAAATAACTTTGACTTGTTAAAATGTTAAAATGTTTTTACACAACCAATATGCATAATAAATCTATTTTTAATCAAGCGTACACAAATCCCAGAGATAATTATAGAATCACACCATTTTACATAACTTACGTGACTGCACAGAAAGTCTAATTCCTCTTCCTAAAATGATCCTGTTGTCTCCTCTAGTCACACAAAGCTAAGTTTCATTACAAAAATTACCCTCATGTAATCTAATGCTCAGAATAGGCACAAATATAACAATAATAATAAAGAAATAAGAGAATTGAAATAAAAAAAATATGAAATTAGAAAATTTTAAATATTTTTATAGTTGAATTTTAATTGAAGTGTAACATGAATGCAATTATGTTAGAATTTTTTCATTGTAGTTGCCACTGATATTTTAATATTATCAAACATGCTAAATATTTTTTTTTATTTATTATTTTTTTACCTTCATGCACCTATTATTTATATTTAGAAAGAAATTTAAACTTACTAGATTCCACTATGAGTGAGGTACCCTTGCCAAATATGATCTTGGTTGCTCCCCCAGTATTCACACTAAGATAAACTCCATATCAAATACTCTGCCAATAAACCAACAACCCAGTCCAATTATTTTCCATATAATGATTTACTTCTCTTGAAGGTGACCAAGTCTGACTGCAAGTAAGCAAATAGTGTAAAGTATTTTTTTAATTATTATTTGATTCAATAACCCTTGAGTATTTCCAGTGTTTATTTATATTTATTTTTGCTCGATTGTTTTTAAAGATGCCTAATAGTTTTTTGTGTGTGTTTTATATAATTATTATGTTGTCATATTGTTGTACACTAAGAAATTTGTTCAGAAAAATAAAGAATAAAAAAGAATGTCACCTGTTTCAACAAAGAGCTGAATTTCTCTCCCCAAAATATTTTTCCCCTTGTAATAGTCAATTAAAACAGACAGCACAAAGTTTTTTACAATTAAATTTAAAACAATTGTTTCTATATTGATTATAAGTGCATTTAGAATTGTAAAGATTTATAATAAAAGACAGAAGTTGAAATTTTATGAATACTACTTAAAAGAAGTTAAGCATATAGTATATGCTGAACAAATGCACTTTCATGTAACATCTTAACATGAAAAAAATATTATTCTCTGACCTTCTGCAACATAAAGCCAAGTTCCTTTGCCAAATATTAATTTGTATTCACCGGCAGTCACACATTCCTAACCTCAATACAAAATATCTGGATTTGCTGAGTTTGTAAAAGTTTACTAGATTAAATCTAGATTTA
The DNA here is from genome assembly GCA_030014215.1 of Clariallabes teugelsi. NCBI lineage: Eukaryota > Metazoa > Chordata > Actinopteri > Siluriformes > Clariidae > Clariallabes > Clariallabes teugelsi. The sequence continues at coordinate 30,217,721 of JAQMYG010000001.1, forward strand.
AACCTAAACATATTATAAAACTGGATAAGTGTATGAAATATATAAGACTGCAGAATCTAATAGTCAATCCTCGCAGTCATCAAATTTAAACCCAATTAAACATAAACATGACTGAAACCACAACTAATTAAATAAGTTTTTGTTTAATTAATTTTTTTAATGCCATGATTTAATGTGCAATGAAATGCAATGTTTAAATCACTGATTAGTTTTTATCTACCAATATGCATAGTTAAACTATTTTTAATTAATCACTCTGGTAGACTATGTACCTAAAAGCAAGTCTTACAGTAAGAAAAACTTACGTGACTGCAAAGTAAGTTTGATGCCACTTCCAAAAAAGATCTTGTTGCCATCTCTAGTCACACAAAGCTAAATGCTATGGCAAAAAGTTACCATGACCGAATAATCAAATATTCAGGAAAAGGAAATATTAATCAAAGGACATTTTAAGTTTATATATAATTTTTGTGGTTATTCATATAAAATATTTAAAGGACCATTTTTTTTGTAGTGGATGTTTAAGAGTTTTAACCTAAATAACATGCATTACACATACAAATATTTTTTATGTAATCATGACATCTATTAAAGTTTCATATCGTGAAACTTGCATAAAGATTTCAAACTTACTAGATTCCACTATGAGTGAGGTAGCTTCACCAAAAATTATCTTGTTTACTCCAGCAGTATTCACACTGAGATAAATTCCATATCAAATACTCCCAAAATACATCAAAACCTCTGTATATACTGGATATTTTTACATTTTTTAAATATAGTGAAATCTAACAAGTAGGTAAATAATATGAAACAAAGAAAACAGAAAACTGTAACAGTATTACTGCAATAAAAAGAAACTCATAACAATAACTAAGAAACTCATCGTGCGAAATTGAAAATAATCACCTGATTCAATGATGAGTTGAGTTCCTGTGCCAAAAATAATTTTGTCCCTGCTATTTGTCACACATTGCATGCATCCACAGCAAAAACTTATTGCATTTCATTATTAGGCATTTGTTGAAATATTGTAAATATTTCATCTACAGAAAGAGTTATTTTTTATTATAGCTAAATTTATACCTGAAAGTTTATAGCAAAAGACTTATGACTTAACTGTACTGTTAAAAATGTATTATATTTAATAAACTTACTGGAATCCACTTGAAGGGTAGTGCCGGTCCCAAATATAATCTTACTGGTACTTTCAGTCACACAGAGGTTTTACCCCAGTCAAAAATTGCGTAGCTTTTGGATGCAACGGTTCTAAAACGGTTCTATTATTTCATTAATAACAACAAACCATTTAATATTAATACAGCAAAGCTTGTAAACTACAGATTAGAAACAAAGAAACAAAGAAAACCTTTCTGTAACAGTATTACTGCAATAAAAAAATATGCTAAAATATTAGCTAAGATAAAATTTAATTTAAAAAAAATATTTTATTTTGATGCAGCTTGCAACTTGTACTTGTACTCATGTCTACAGGTATTAAATCTTACTGGTAAGAGATTTTAGTGGTTTGTTTGTATAAATACTGCATACAACTTACTTGCAGAGATGAAAAGTTTAGTTCCATGGCCAAATATCAGTCTTCTATTATCAGCAGTCACACAACATGGCATGCTCATACATTAATCTACACAGTTACAATTATTCAACAATGAAACCACAGTTAATCAAGTCCCAGTATTCTTTTTTTAGACAGGCCATAGTAAACAATGAAGGAAATTAAAAGGCAATAAAAATTCTTCTTTTGTAATTTCATTGGTTACCATTGCATTTAATTATATTTTTGTACTTTACTAAACCTTGTCTCTGGTTTACTAAATATAGTTCTTGCCAATCAAATAGCTATTAACTAACTAATCACTTCAAGCAATATTTAATGAATATTGTATTCAATATGAATATAATATGAATATAATATAAACAATAAATATTGAGGGAATATTTTCCAATTTTCTTCATTCACAGAAATGTTCCATGTTTCAACATTATTAAAAATTGACCTGTCAACATTTAGATATTAGCATATAGATATGAATGTTAAACTCACTTTTCTCAATGAAAAGCCTGGTTCCATGACCGAAGATGAGTTTACCCATAGAGCCAGATGCCACACAATATTACAGATAGGTACATTAACCAGATACACTTACATTGTCCAATTGTGACAACTTAATATTTTGTCTCAGTTGAATTCACATAATATTATGAACCCACCATATTAGTCAAACTGAACAATGGTGCAAGTGTCACCAAATAATTATAATATAAGTCTATCATTTTTTTTTAATTAAGCAGTTTGTTTGGAACAAAGAAATATTTTCAATATACAATTTCTCTGTCACTGTGTTTAAAATCCAATTTTTAAGATTTTGCAGCTTTCACCCAAAAACATTAAGACTCAAACATTGTTTTTCTTACCTGCTGTAACATAAAGCCAAGTTCCTTTGCCAAAAATTATTTTGTATTCACCAACAGTCACACATTCTGAACTTCCATACAAATAACGTGGAGTATAGGAGTAGGTCACATATTGATAAATTTGTTGCCAGATTAAAGCTAGATTTAGAAAAAAAATTGTTTCAAAAATATTTGAAAGCTCACCTAACATTCCATTTGTTTTCTTTTATTCCTATATATTGTTGTACTTTCTGCCCTTATGTAACTAAATGTTATCTATGATACCATATTTAAGTGTCAAATTACAATCATTAAAATGTAGAACAATAAAAAAAAATTCCAAGATTAAGATGCTTAAAATATCAAACATACCTTTTTCTACTATTAGATTGATGCCAGTGCCAAAAATGATCTTATTGTTCCCTTGAGTCACACTAAGTAACAAGCTATGACAAAAACTTTCTTTTGCTAAAATAATTTTGCTAAATATTGTCAGGTGCACAGAAATAAAAGAAAATATGTGGCACTTGAAACTAGTTCATGTTTAATTACAAAATAAAATAAAATAAAAAAATTAAAAAAAAACATTTATTAGCCATATTTAATGGCCAGTATGTATAGTAATTTGTACAGAATGTGGTACACTATGTATAACTTTGCATCATCTCTAATGTAATTATATTTGGATAAACTGGAAATTGAGTGAAGAATTTAGTTTTAAGATGCTGCACTAAGTATCATGGAATCAATTACTTCATAAATCAGAAAATCTCTGGAAAATATTGTTATAAAAAGCAAGTTACTTTTACAGCTATGTTCTTCATAATATAATAATTTACTTCATAAAAGTCATCTAACAATGATAATGTGTAATTAATTATACTCACCAGATTCAACAATCAGCTTTGTTCCAGCTCCAAAATAGATCCTGTAGCCAGAATCAGAAGTCCACAATAGTAAACACCAATACATAAACATCATCACTGAATACACTGAATAAAAAAACGTTAAATCAGTGAGACTACGTAAACATCACCACTTTACCAAACTTACACATATCCCCTTAGCCTTGATGGCTTAAATATCACAATACTAATTAAATAAACATAATAGCTTATTAAAGTTGAATGAATGAGTGAAAAAAATTCATTCATGGTTAAAATGACTCTTGTCAAGTTACCTGAGTTATTTTTGATTTGCTGGATACTTGTTGATTTCTACATGATGAATATCCTAAATGATATGTGAAAGGAAGTAAAATTTGCAAATTAAATAATTTTTCAAAATGAATTGGCAGCACCACTCAGTTAAACGCACAGCTCGAGTAAAATAAGAGACACTGATGTGCAGCAGCTGGTTTGACGAAGATCTGCTCCACTGCCCCAGTTTCTACAAATGTACATATGGTATCCTCCAGAAACCTGTGTATTTAAGAACTGCATTATTTTAACATTTTGTTATTCACTTATGCATCTCAATTTCTAAATGTAATATAATTATTTTATAGTAGGTTGTATGGGTCTCTTTGCCTCTTAGTGATTACGTTATAATGAACAGTGGTGGGTCAGTGATTAGGACATTTATCCATGAGTTCAAATACCAGCATCACCAAGCTGCTACAGCACATATCTCATTCAGTATATCAATTATATCAATTACACATATATCTTTAGCCTTGATGGCTCAACTATCACCAAGTGAATAAGTACAAGATCTCAACAAATCTGAATAAATGAGTAAAAAATACATTCGTGGTTAATATGAGTCTTGACTGGTTACCTGACTCATCTGTTTTATCTGTAGCTGGATGCCTGTTGATTTCTTCATGATGAATATCCTAAATGGTATGTGAAAACCAGTTTTATTTGCAAATAAAATGCATTTTCAAGACAAATTGGCAGCTTGGGTAAAATTGAGAATGGCCTGAAGAATTCAGATGTGTGTTAACACAATGCCAAAAGAGAATTATATAAATGGAACTAATGAACTTTGCATAAACAATTGTTGTAATTGATGTAATTCCCAAACTACAGTATTTAAAGTTCAACCTTCTACAGTGAGAAAGATTATTCACACATGAAAAGCATTTAAGACAGTTGCCAGTCTTCCCAGAAGTAGACCTCCTAGCACGTTTACCCAAAGGGCAGACCGTGCAATGCTCAGAGAAATACAAAAACATCTCAGAACCTACAGGTCTTACTGAGCATATTAACTGTTAAAGTCCATGAAGGTACAATTAGAAGAAGAAAAAATACAGTTTGTCTAGAAGGGTTGCCAGGAGAATGTCTCTTCTGTCCAAAAAGAACATGGAAGCACAACTGAGGCATACAAAACTGAATCTAAACAAACCTGAAGACTTCTGAAACATGTCCTATGAACAAATGAGACCAAAGTTTAGTTGTTTAGCCTTAATCCTGAGTGCAATGTTCGTGCAAAAACCAAACAGCATTACAGCAGAAATTACCTCATACCCACTGGCAAGCACGGTGGTAGAGCGGTAATGATTTGGGCTTATTTTGCATCCACAGGACCTGCGCACCTTGCAGTTACTGAGTCGACCGTGAGCTCCTCTGTATTCTAGAGTATTAGAGTATAGAGTATTGTAAAGGCCATCTGTCCAGCAGCTAAAGTTTGCTCAAAATTGGGTCATGCAAAAGGACAATGATCCAAAGCACACCAGTAAATCTACATTACTACTACATTAATCTACTGAAAAATAATAAAGAATCAAGGTATTGGAATGACCTAGTCAAAGTCCAGACCTCTACCCAACTGAAATGCTGTGGTGGGACCTTAAGTGAGCTGTGCACAAGCGAATGCTCAAATTCCTTAATAAAAAATAAAGCAATGTTTTCAAGGAAATAGGTCAAAATTCCTCCACAACTATTTGAAAGATTGATAGTCATACAGGAGAAAATACTTCAGGTTATTGCTGATAAAGGTGGCTCTACAAGCTATTGAATTATGGGGGGTACTTAGGGTACTTGGCCACATGTTTTTTTTTCTTTTTGGCTTCTTTTTTATTTAATAAATAAATACTGGCAGAGTGAAAAAAAAGTTTAATGTTGTTGTTCATCCGAGGATGTAACACTGAGAACCGCTGTGATTGATGATTTTTTTATGTTTTTACACAAAAAATACATAGAATTAAAAGAAAGGGTACTAACTTTTTTTTTCACGATTGCATGTCTTTGAAACCCTTTCGTCATCCCTGCGGGCAATTTATGGAAAACAGTCAAAAGTAAAAGTTATATTGTAGCTCTTAAAACTCCAAGCATTTTAGCCATTTGTTTTGTTTTTCTGTTTTGTTAATAAACATATATAGGGTTCAGGATTGTGTAATACAGAGTGACATATCCTTGTTTTCAGCACAACCTAGGCAACATGATATACTGAACGTTAGTTTGTTTTAACCAACTATACAAAAATGACTGAAAAAATGATCAAATTGGGTCACATAGGCAAATAAATAGCGCAGATACACATGATCACATGGTTGTCTGTTTGTTTTCACTTGTTTCTATGAC
>JAQMYG010000001.1:30292473-30303426 GCA_030014215.1 Clariallabes teugelsi
TCCCGGCCAGGCTCGATTCCCGTCTCTGTGTGCATGGAGTTTGCATGTTCTCCCCATGCTTGGTGGGTTTCCTGCGGCTACTCCTGTCTCCTCCGACAGTCCAAAGATTAGACTAATTGGCGTTCCCAAATTGCCCATAGTGTATGTGTGTGTGTGTGTGCCCTGTGATGGATTGCCACCCTGTCCAGGTTGTACCCAGCCTCTTGCCCAAAGTTTCCTGGGATAGGCTCCAGGCCCCCCTGCGACCCCGAATACAGGATAAAGCGTGAGTGATCAATATGCTGTTTTTCCTCGGCAGGGTCGACCCTTGGGAATGTTATCAGGACACCTGGCAGACAACCTGTAGCGTACTGGAACACCACAGAGATCTCATGAAGGTGAGAAATGTTGACCGAATTGTTGAATTCGCATCGGACTGTGACATTCCACTTTAATACTGAAGACTTTTCAACCTTCTCCCTCCAGAGAGTAACAGGATGTATTCTGTCTAATGTGAACACACCCTCCACAACTCCTGTGATCGGCCAGCCCCAGAACACCACTTCTCCTATCTATCAGAACCGCAACACAGTGAACAAACCCACAGCTGGTAAATGTCTTTCTATATGCATTTGAGATTTACAGTCATTATGGACAAAAGTTCTGTACAGTAAAGTTCTGTAAAGTACAGTATATGTAATTATACTGTATGTACCGTATAGTGTTAGAAGAACAGCATTAAGCAGAAGAAGCTAGTATAAATAGGCCATTCCCCTCTTTTGAGAATGCTGATTATATTTGGACTATTTGTGAAGAACAATAGCATCATATTGGGTTTGTATGCAGTAATGAGACTGGAGCTGATTTTTGTCTGGCCGTGAAAGTGAAATATTACATTTTGGACTCATTTTATGAAGAAGGTTGAATGAACGCGAATGAAGCACATTGATTATTTTCTAATGTATTTTTCGGATTTTTAAAAAAAGTATTGCTGGCATTAATCACTAGAGATGTATTGTGACCCTATCACATCAAATCAGGTATTAAGTAGGATTTTGGGGCTTCATGGTTCAAGTTTATTACAGTATCTTTTTCTTTACAATGAGCATCTCAGGAGGTGTTTTTTAAATATTTTAATGAGGATTCTGTGATATAGTAAGAAAGAGGCAACCCTTAGCTTTATTCTGACCCCAGGTTTTCCCTATAACATTCAAAAATAGCCTGTTCAGCAGTACGAATTTACAGTATAGCAAAAAATGCATGATCTGGAGTAACCAGCTTGGAGAGTCTTAATTAGAGTGCTTTAAAACAATGTTTAGGGTTTTTAATGTTTAACCTTTTCAGTTCTGTTAAAGCATCAGGAAGGTAAGGTCTTCATCAACTGGTTTTGCTGATTTCAGAGATTCCACCTTCTGCACCTATTGAACACCTTCTAAGGCACAAAACTAAAAGACCTGATTTGATATGACTGGTCGTGGTTTTTATGAAAACTCTTGCATGTTATGTATGAAGCAGATGTATGAGGTTGAATTTTAGGCAAATGGACGAAGTGAGACATCAGTGCCAAAAACCATTATAATGAACATCAACCTTTTGAAAAGGGTAGGAATGAGAAAACAATTCCTTCGAACTCGAACTAAAGTACCACGCCTCTAGGTATGGCTTAGTGCTGTGATTGGACAGTGATTGCATTTTTGTGTGGCGTGATTGCAACGCATCGATGAAAGTGAAACAAGGTGGAACCAGGAAGTACTTTCAATTCTGACACAAAGCATGTGTTTAATAAAAGAAGGAAATCACTGCTGATTCTTTTTTACTAATGACAAATGAAGAGCACTGAGAAAGTTTGATTTTCAGTGTAGCACATTGAAATGATCATGATAACATGAAATTATCTCTCTCTTTCTCTTTCTCTTTCTCTGTATCAGTTAAAATGTGGGGGAAGATGAGTGAGAGTCTGGGAAAAATCTGCTGTGTTCGTCCACACGTGGAACGTTTCACCTTTGTTGGTGTGTACCACAATATTACCATGTGATATGATAAAATATTAAGATATGATAAAAGTTTTTCCTTTTTGAACTGTCCAGCCTATAATTAGGCTTCGTTACTTTTAACGACGAGTGAGATGCATACTTACATGAGCAAGTAATGGATCAGTCAATTGCTTTCTGTTTCATTTGAACAGATGAAAACGCAAACCTCGGCACCGCAGTGCGCTATGAAGAAATCGGTGGGTAAATTTTATCTTCAGTTTTCATGTCTAGATCAGCACACGCTGCCGTAGTGAGTCACTGACACGCACGGTGATGATGATCAGATACATATTTATTTAGCCTCCTAGTGCTCTCCTCATAAAGGAACAAATTTGATCGTCTTTAGTCTCAGTCTTTGGCTTCACCAGCGCGATGATTATTATTTACAGTGCACTGCTCAATCAGTAAGCGTGAATGCATTGTGTTACACTGTGTGACTGGACCGTGCCGTGTTCTATAGAGTTGCGTATCCTGCTCCTGTGTGGCAGTGATCTACTGGAGTCCTTCTCCATTCCTGGGCTGTGGAACGAGAGTGACGTGAGTATCGTCAACGCCCACACGTACAAAAGATCCGAACATGTAACAACACAAACGAGTTCGAACAATTCAATAGATCTAGTGTACAGTACAGTGTGATGTTGTTGAGGCTGCACGGTGATTCATGCTTTAGTTGTGGACATGTTGACCTACATTGTTTTGTTCTTGACTGAAATCCTGTGTCTTGTGTACATAACTATTCACTTCCAGAACTGAAATGGAATTAATAAGCAAGTTAAGTCAAACCGGGACTCGTGATGAACTTTATCATGAATGAAGATGTAAAACTGATTGACATTTACAGAAGATACATTTACACAGTACATTGATGAGACTCTTATCCACATTAAAACATTTGAATAGTGGAAAATTTAAAGAAGGCTGTACATCAGTGAATGACAATCTTGGGTTCAAGCCTTTCCTACGTTTGGGACATTAAAGGAGTTCCTGGGGGGCCAGCGTTTCAGACATGAAGCAGGCAGTCCGAACATGGCTCCAGTGTACTGAGAAAACTTTCTACCTTGATGGTATCCAAGTACTGGTTAAAAGCAGCGATAAGTGCATTAATGTAGAGTTATTAAAGTAGTTCTTACTCTCATAATTGTGTTCTGTTATTCTGCACAATCACAAGTCTCGGTTTTGACATGCAACCCCTCGCTCTTTTTCAGAATTTCGCCCTGTAGTCATTGTGAGGTTATTTGTGTGTATTCATGATATATAATACAAACTCTTATATCTTTCAAGTTGTAAGTGAATGACTATTTCTGCATTCCTCTGTATTACTTGCTACAAGTAGATAAGATTCCATTACGCTGTGATTTTGCAGATGGAGGTGATTGTAGGTGACTTTGGGATAGTGGTGGTGCCTCGGGATGGAGTTGACACAGAAAGGATAATGAATCATTCCTCGGTGCTTCGTAAGCACAAGGTAATCTACTACAGAGGCGACCTGCACCACCAGAGGTTTTTCACACATCTGGATTTGTTAGAACACCATTTTAGTATTATATTCCGTTAAGCTAGGTAATTTTTTTTCGTGAATGCTAAATAAAATGATGAAGCAAATCAGTGGAAATTGTACTGCATCTTTTCTGTGACAGGGCAACATCACTGTGGTGAAGGACGATATGAACCATCCGATGTCGGTTGTCAGTTCAACTAAGAGCAGGTGAGGAATATGTTCCCTCTCTTTCTTCACATCAGGCTACTCTACACCTACATCCTGTTAGTTTCTATTGTCCCATAATAGCATGCCTGCAAGAGTATACTTCCTTTTAAACTACAGCTTTTTGCCAAGGAATACAAAACAAGTTATAAGTTTGTGGCTGATTTATTCTTAAGCAGTTAAACAAGGGATTAATGGAATTACTGGAACCGTTGAAAAGCACTGGTTGCAAAATACAATTAGTGGAAGCCTTCCTTTCAAGAACGTAACAGAAAGATATCCTTTTATTGTATAAAAAAAAATGTTTCTTTATAACATATCCTTTTTCAGCTGTGCTCTTCAATTCAGTCAACATGGTTTTAGACTTTTTGTCTTTTATATTCAAAAATAATGAGTCACCATGACACAGTATACCTATGGCCTTTGGACACCTGACTAACCACACACTTCTGTCATAGCTCAACATCATATTCCAGATGTAGTCCCCTTTACTTTTATAATAACTGGAAAGGCTTTAGATTAGATTATAGCCTGTAAGGGATTTGTCTTTCCTGCTACAAGAACATCAATGAGGTCAGGCACTGACGTTGGGCGAGGAGGCCTGGCACGTATTCACCGTTTCATTTCATTCCAGAAGTGTTCAGTGAGGTTGAGGTACGAGCTCTGTCTAGACGAATTGAGTTCTTTCACTGTGCCCTGGTCACACACACCAACGAAGACCGTAAAGTTCCTACTGTAAATATTGAAGAACCCAGCGGGAACGGTGTCAAAATGGAAAAATGTGCATTTTTCAAGTCCACACTATTTCTAATCCATGTTCCTGTCAGGTTCTTCATGTGTCTATCATGTTCTCACTAATTTCTTATCAGGTTCATAATCACATGCTCACCAGGTCCACTGAGAACCGAGCTGCTACTATGTCCGATGAGATCGCGTTCCTCTCTAAAAAGGCGCTTATTGCTTACACGCTTACTACATTGGCATTGCATCCAGCAGGGTTGGTATAAATTCCCGTCACACACACAGTGCTTTTCATCACGATGTGATGGTCTGAGGAATTAGGTGCCATATTTATACTTCATTCTCTGGACATGACATATTGTAGATGTTCTGATGACCTGCACCATAAACACGGTAAGCACTAAAAGAACGCATTATGAACTTAATCCGGTCTTCTACAATGTGTCTTGGACCTACTGTACCATGGTCATAGCCCAAATCTCCATTGAGATCTCCATTGTTGAAGCAACAACACAGCAACATCCCATGGACAACTCAGTCAGAACACTATCCAATCTTTCCTGTCTGCACCATGGTTGCAGTAAGAGGTGTTAGTTACACCATTAGCTGATCAATGCCATCCTTACTACGTCTTTATTCCTCTAAAGTTCTTCCTGTCTTTTGCTTCGACAATATCCTGACCAGGCATGTCCAAAAAAAACCTGCAGCAGCTCACATCAAGGGAGACCTAAGCAGCATCTTTGAGAACAAAGTAGGAACATGCCTCGGTGTGACAGGCATTAGCAGACCATGTATTTATGACTCTCGCTTTATGCACAAGGCCATTGTCATGCTGGAATAGGTTTGGGCCCAAGAGTGCCAGTGAAGGGAAGTCTTAATGCTCCAAAGACGAAGACATTTTAGCCAACTTTACCCCCAACCTTCAGTAATATGTATCGTCTCAATTGTGTATGAATGAAACCATGTCCACTGTATAGTGTCCACCTTTTTTTTTTTCTTTTTCTCTCTAGACTGGCTCTCCAGCATGGAGACGGCCACGTGGTGGACTACCTGACTCAGCCAGTGATTGACTACATCCTGCAGAACCAGCTCTACATCACCGCCTCTGGATAGGACAGAGGATGCAACCGGACGCCTCTCTTTAAGCTGCCCTGTCTGTCTCCCTGTGTGTGATTAACAGTGTAGTCCTGCCACACTCTACCACTGCTTTTTCCATATAGAGGAGTGTAACCTATCTTTCATCCTTTCTAACTGTATCATAGTGACTTGTCAGGAGTAAGGGCGCACTGCATTGTGTCAGAAAGATCTGCCCTGAACCAGTGTGATTTGAAAAAAAAAAGGAGGACATAGGGGTCTAATGAGGTGAGGGGGAAGGAATGAGGTTGGAAAAGAAAGTGAGTGATACGGGAAATGTTACCGGCTTGAATGTTGGCCTTGCTGTCAGTTTGATACTGTCTTTTCCTCTAATTGCATGTCTAGAGGTTTTCTTTTTATCGCACGGGTGCTTGAATAGCCTTGTAGACTGTAGTCTGCTGTGACAATGTTCACAAAAAAAAGTGCTTCAGCGCATCTCGTCCCTTACTTCATTTTGTATTAATATGACTCTGTGTACAAAAGAATTTGGATTGCTGTCATTTTTGCAACTGCAACTATTCTGCTGCACTGTTCTGTTCTTGTCTTCTGCGTGCATTCATGCATATGACATTTGTATTTGGTTGCACATTAAAGAATGACCTTTCCTTTTGCGCAGTACTTCTATTAAGGCTGTCTTTGCTTGCCAAAATGCTTAAGAAAATACAATGCTTCGAGTAAAAACTAATCACTGCCGGAACTTTGCATACCTTGTGGCTGACATTTCCATTTTATTTTGAAGACAAACACACTTACAGGCTGACCACTTGGATCCAATCAATTAAATTTAGTTTGTTTAACGGAGGGAGTCGAAGCAGGCCACTGATTCCAACTTGATTTCAATGTTTCAGATCTGAAGCTTTATTTAGAAGCTTGAGAATAACTGATGATAAACATATTTACTAGAGCTGGGCAAAAAATCGATTCAGTTATGTATCACGATTCTTTTGTGTGGCAAAATAATAATAATAATAATAAATCATTTATAAATGCATGTATTTGAAATGGTAAAAGTTGCAGTTCCTCTATAATCCATCCAATTTATAGTTTTACAACTTCTGAAAAATAAATAAATAAATAAATATAATTAATTAGAATATTTATAAAATCGTGATACTTACAGAATCGCATTACAAGTCAAATTGGGATCTAGATATCATGAGTATATTGTATCAGAAGATTCTTGGTATTCCCATCCTTAATATATTCTGACCAGCCGTTAGGTGCACGTGTAAACCTTCACATTCATGCAGTTATCCAATCAGCCGTTGCAGAGAGCATGCAAATGCAGGTCAACAGGGCTGACGCTTAGTGGACTGGAAAAGGACCCAATTTTTTAAGTTTTTTGATTAATTTTAGTCCAATGTGGTGTCAAATTCTTGTTCTTATCAGCCAGGTGTGGAACCCGACATAAGCTGACAAGTCTGATGTGTTATGCATTCTGAGATGCTTTTTACGCTCACCAAAGGAAGAGTAAAGAGTGCTTATATGAGTTCTATTCACTTCTTGTCAGCTCTTCCTTCAGCAACACTGAAAGCAATTTGATTCTATAGCACCCCAGAATTCTGCCAGGATGGGATCTCTAAAACCTCATTTTTAGTATTATATTTTTACACTTTCATCTCCACTTTATTCAAAACTGTTAAGATTCTTTCCATTATTTAATGGCAACCATATGTTGTTTAATGTATAAAACTTTTCTTTCTTTTTAATATATTCATTGCTATTTATTTATTTATATTTTACATTTTTTTAAGTAAGCTGGCGCAGGAACATTTATCAAGATCAGGAAGGTTTACCTTTTCTTATCTGATTGTATTTCTATCTCGGCATCATTCTCTGATGAATCTCTAATGGTACTGATGATTGATTTGAACATTGACGTGAAGATTTTGACCTGCATCTGTATGACTTTATGCATTGCTCTACTGCAACATGATCGGCCAGTTGGATAATTGGATAAGCAGCTATTGATTTTATATTTCATAAAAATAACATTATTGATATTGGAATCTTGAAAATATACAGTATGTCCAAAGTTTATTACAGTAATGGGTAAATCATAAAGCCTGTATGCATGTCAGATAACATTATTATGCACTATAACTATATACCTTAGTTGTTTAATCAGCTTATATGAGCAATGCCATGTTTAAATGAACCCATCAGAGTCATGCTTTTTCTCCTGCTTAACAATGCTCTGCGTTTAGACATACCGAAGTGACAGTGAAGTTTTAGAGGTTTAAAGCATGAGGTGATGAAGAAGGGAAAGATGTGTCGTCATAAGATAAGAGATCAATCCTGCTCCTATTACTAGCACTGTATTTTAATTATTTTAAACTTTTTTGATGGCAATGTTACTAATATAGCATAAATACTAATATGGCAAAATTAGATGACTTAAATGGCTTGCATGAGTGTACAGATCATGAAGTCATATTATTCAGGATATTTCCTTATGCTCTGCAACGGCTTTGGAGTCTTACACATACACATATCTTAATTCAGTTTGTCTTTTTTCATGTAATATTAAGTTATAAATGAATTTTAAGCTTGAAAGTTCATTGTAGTCATTTGTGCAATAAGTAAGTAAGGATAGTGATTACCTACAGGATGGAGCATTTGACTAGGTTGTATTGTCTTTTGTAGAAGGTCTATTTTTTCACTGTTTTGTGAAGAATGAATTCAAACTAAAACATGTATTATATACTTGCTACTACTTAAAATACTTAAAGACTGTGACCAGTGCCTGTACTTCATTCAAGTGAATAAATTAGATTAGGTAATTAGGGTAAGGTTACTACAGCAATCTCTGTCATCAAATCATTGTGCATGATGCAATAACAGGGTTGCAGTAGACTCATGCTAAGCATCTCACTCTGCATGGCTTTTACGTGATCCTCCATATTTATGGTAATATATTTCACTCAGTTTCCTACACATAACTAAATCTTTAGTGCAAATCATTACGTACGCATTAGTTTTCCTTTCAGATTAGATTCAGATTAGATTCAGATTATCTTATTTTTTTATTTTTACATTTATTATTTAATGCTTAATTATAAATGTATGTGTCTATTGATGTGCACATAATGGAACCAACATAAAAACATATTGTGGTGTCAGTGTTTTATTTTCTGACATGTCATGCTTTAAAGTGCCATGTGTAGAACAATGGAGGCATTATGATATATAATAATAATAATAATAATAATAATAGTATATTGCTAATGGAAACATACAGTTCTGAAAATTGAGGGAAACACAGAAGTGCCAAAATGTGCAGTTCCTCTAATGATCCATGCTGGCTCCAAAGTGAGTCAATCCCCATTGCCTCTCGTTAAAATGTCTAACTTTATAAATAGAAATAATAGAATTAAACCTGTTTGCAGGTACAGTAATATAGAAAGTTTGTTTTGGTCTCAATAGATAGATTTCCCATTCATAACAAGTGTACAGGTATGAATTCTCATGTAACTCATCAGTTATGATTATGTTACACATTAAAATTATGCATAATTAGGGGTGTGGCCAATTTGAGTGACAACTGCTTTGCAGGTGTCAAACTGGTGCTATCTGCTGTGCATGACTTTAGCTAATAGCTAACCGGAAACATTGTAGTTGAACGTACCTCAAGAAATGTAGAGTTGACACAGCACAACATTTAGGTTACGCAAAGCCGAGTTCAATCCAATGCAAAGGCTACGATAGCTTTCTTGCAGTAGCTGAGTTAAGTGGAGCAGTGAGGCCAGTGGTGGCTTAAATGGTTAAGGCTATTCTCTGATTGGAAGGTCGCGGGTTTAAGCCCTGCCAAGTTGCCACTGTTGAGGTCTTGAGCGAGGACCTTAACCATATCTGCACAAGTGGTTCTGTATCCCAACTGAGATATGTGAAAATTTCAATTTATCTTTGGGATTAATAAAGTACTAATTATTATTATTTAAGTAACCGTGTTCCAACCAACAGCCAGGCTCTATTTGTTCTGCTCGTTTGCCCATGTATGGAATAATCTGGCTTTAGACAGTCAACTCCTGCCAAGATGGCGACCACCAGAACTCCCAGAGCTTAATTTCAGCTTCTGAGAAAGTCTATGGGTGACATTATGGAAGGTTTGTCCAGTTCTTATGCAGTCTTAAAAGACTTCTGTTTACTTCCATTACATTTGTTTCAGCTTTTTTTACATAAAGGTACATTTTTTCAGTTTTTTTTTACATAAAGGGAGTTTGAGATCTGAAAATATTGATTATCTGAGGCGTATTTCAGATGGAGCATTAACACACACATATACCATAGGAAGTTATGTGGACTTTAAGCCACTTTATTTCTAATTGTGATTAACTATCTTATGGTTTTGGCCATTTTTAACCAAATAAGTAATGTATTTTCCTTCTCTACATAGAGATATTCTTTGTCAAGTTTAAACAATAGCATTGTCAGTTTATGATGGAAAAAAAAACATAGGCTATTTCTCAGATTCTTAATTAATCAACATATTCATTACTAGATGTACCCGCGACTTTATTCACATGGAATTTAATTGTATATTCATAAGCGTGTTTTTAAAAATGTACGGCGCCATCTGTTGAATTTTGGAATGAACTAAGATTTTTACATGTTCCTGTGAAGTGTGTGGAATGTAAGTGTGAGATGACATTTATTAGGCAGATTTCAATTGCACACTCATAAGTGCGTATTAAAAATGTACATCACCACCTTGAATTTTGAGATTAACTAATTTTTTTTTTTTGGTAAATTTTTTTTATGATATAAGAACATTTTTCATTGAATTTTCAAAGTAGCATATCTCCTCTTCCCGTGGGCCAACTGTGATGAAACAAAGTCTATATGTTACCTCAAGCTCGGCCAAATACACGTGTGAAAACCCCATTAAAACTCTTTCAGTAGTTTTTATGTGATGCGTGCACAAACAAACAGACAGACAAAAATTCCAAAAAACATCTTGATATGTTGTATTACTCATCTAACATCCCCCTGAATACTTTTTCACAAATAAGTTCAATGGACAGATGTGCCAATTTTACAATTTTATATGTTTAGATGTATAGTGTATGAACAATACAATTGTACAATCACTATACAGGAAGTCAGGCCATATACCAGAAATTACTTGATACAGTGAACAGCAATGATTTTAGCTTTTGATCTCTCCTCTAGAATTTTTGATGACAGCAAATAATAGTGAGATTACACTTTCAGTTCTTCCTGCTGCAACTTTATTTAGTAAAAGTGAAAGGGAAAAACAACTTTTTATAAAATCTAGTAGGCAAAAGTATTCATAAACTGCAACAACCATATTGGTTATGAAAATGTGCATGAAAAATTAGTATGCACAAAATGAACCTTTTC
>JAQMYG010000001.1:30343150-30358934 GCA_030014215.1 Clariallabes teugelsi
ATAAATAAAACACACACTATGGGCAATTTAGGAACGCCAGTTATCCTAATCTGCATGTGTGAGGAAACCGGGAAAATATGCAAACTTCTAAACACACACACACAGACCAGAGGCAGGAGTCGAACCCTCGACCCTAGAGGCGTGAGGCCACATTGCTAACCTCTATGCCATTGTGATGCAAATATACAATTATATATTTTATATGAATAATCTAGATTTGTATAGAAATTCAAAACTATATTTATATTTTTTTCACTGTATACTTTATACATGTTGTCAACTGGTGCTGTTCCTCTAGAATCCTGCAGATGGCGTGCTCCAAACAATTCACACAGAACTGCATCATCTGTAATTGGGGCAAATTATTTGCCAAGTTTGTTTAGAATTGTAACAAAATAAGGAGGGGGAAAAAATTGGGATATTTATAAGATAAAAAAAAAAAATCACAATACACACTGAATCGGTACCGAGGTATCGCGATAACATCGAATCGGCTGGTCCCTGGTGATTCCTGTCCCTAATTCTCTGAATATGTTATTAACGTGAACAAGAAGCAAAGTTACTGTGATTTAAAGGTGTTTATGTGCTAAGGAAGGCGCTTTCCTGTTAAAACTCAAGCGTCGTGTGTGTGTGTGTGTGTGTGTGTGTGTGTGTGTGTGTGGATGTATGCATGTATAAATAAAGGGTGACGGTGTGTAAAGTTAATGCTGCGGCTGGTGAAGCTCGGCGTCTGAACCCCTTACATGGCGGTGCTCAGGGCAGTTGCTTCTATCTCTGCGCTATTTTCTCCTGACTCCAACGCTGCCCCTAATTCTGTCGCACACACATTCTTCCCCAATTAGCTGTCTGTCTCCCACACACACACACACACATGCAGGGACTTTCCAAATAAAAAAAAAAAAAACCTCAACCTTTAAAAAAAGCTTTGAATCCCCAACAGCAGAGGAAGTTTTTCCTGGGAGACGGACGTTACCGCTGGGAATCTCTACAACACCTCCATGACCTGTTCGTTCTGGTGACTCGAGCTAATTCCAGAACAATGTGAACTGGCGGCTCTTTTTCTCTGTGGCATGAGTCAGCACTGCGGCATGTCCCAGTCTGTGCTGAGAGCGAGTGTGTGTGTGTGTGTGTGTGAGAGAGAGAGAGAGGGCAGTCTGAGTATGCGCCGGTGAGAGCTGACCTGTCGCAGCTGAAGCCGTCCACGTTTTCCTTGCACTGGCAGCGTCCGGTACCGACGTCGCACTCCTGTGTGCTTCCGGCCGGGTGGCACGAGCAGGGGCTGTGGGGGCGAGCAGAGTGAAAGGGGACACGTTACTGGGCGTGACTGAACTTACAGCCCGAGACTAAACTCACCTGGAAATATCATCTTACAGGACGGAAGGGAAAAGAAGACAAAAGGAAAATATATATATATTTAAAGCGTACCTGCAGCCTGCCTCGGTGAGCGAGTGGTACCCGGGCTGGCAGCGGTCACACTTATCCCCCATCACACCCGGTTTGCAGCTACAACGTCCCGTGTTGTCACACTGAGTGCTCAGGGAACCTGTGGAGGAGGGGGGAACCAAAAAAAAAACAAAACAATGCAAATCTGTTAGGGAAAAAAAAAAAAAAAAAACTAACACACAATCACAAATTCTCTCTCTCTCTCTCTCGCTCACCGACAGGGTTACAGCTGCAGGGCAGGCAGCGCTGGCCCGGACGCACTCTGTAGTAGTTGTCCAAGCAGCGCTCGCAGTTGGGTCCGTCCGTGTTGTCGGCGCAGTTGCGGCAGTGTCCTCCGTGACCCGTGGCGCGGTACAGCGCCGGGTCGAAGTAGCACTCACCGCTCTTGCCGTTGCAGTTGCACGCTGAAACACACGTTCAAAAAGACGTAAAAATAAAAATCTCCATCTTATCTCAATTGCAGCATTTTCCACAAAAAAAATATATAAAGAAAGAAATACACTGTAATGTGTCAGGTGATAAATAAAGATGAATTGAGAAAGATAAACAAGCTGGAATAAGTGTCGTGTGTGTCACAACTGTTCCAGGGTCAGTGATGACTAAGTGAACATATTCTGATGAAAAGGAGCAGCTTGGAAAGAGTGGAACAGGAGAGGAGAGGACAGACAGGGTGTGGGAGAGCCGTCCACTGGGACACTTCGCACGGACGTGTGGATTAGTCACGCGTTTATAGGACGTGCATGCTTGTATGACAAGCAGATGCAAAGGTATAAAAAAAAAAAATAATAATAATAATAAATAAATTTTTTGACTGTCCTCTATGAGTGCAGATGATTTAGGGATTGACATTAAGGGGTTGACATTAAGACGGTTGTACAGAAGCAGGATGAATTGATTACAGGTTTTCTTTGCATCATCATAATCACTATTATGCCAGTTTGTCACTATAACACCAATAACATGTCATTACTCTTAACTCCACCATCATCACAGTACCATCGCTACATTGTCATAATAATGCTACTACAACACCACGAGTGCCGCTATGAGATCATGTAGTGGCATCATAACCATGTCGTAGCGGTGTTATAGTGAAGACATAATGGCATTATAAGGACATCGTAGGGGTGCTATAGTGAAGACATAGCGGCATCATAACATCGTTGTAGTGGGGTTATAGAGAAGACATAGCGGCATCATAATGACAATGTCGTGGGGTTATAGAGAAGACGTTGCGGCATTATAATGATGTCGAATCGGAGTGATAGTGAAGACAGTGGAATTATAACAACAATGTAGCTTCATTATAGCGAAGACAAAGTGGCTTTATAATGTTGTAGTGGTGTCATAGTGAAGATATTGTGCCATTATAACGCCGTTGTAGCAATGTTACAGTGAGATTATTGCAGCATTACGACGACGTTGTGACATTATGGTGAAGACATAGCAGCATTATAACAACTGCGTAGCAGTGTTATAGTGAAGACATTGCGGTGTTATAATGACACTGTAGCGATGAAGACATAGAGGCATTATAATGATAAGGTGGTATAGTGGAGACAGTGGCATTATAATGATGTAGCAGTGTTACAGTAAAGACGCTGCAGCATTCTAACGACGTCAAATCAGAGTTATAGTGGAGACACAGCAGCATTATAACAACGTCGTAGTGGAGACGTCGTAGTAGTCATAGTGAAGACATTGGGGTATTATAATGACATTGTGCAGGTGTTGTAGTGAAGACATTGCGCCATTATGATGAAGCTGACGTGGTGGTATAGTGAAGACATTGCGGCATTATAACAATAGCGTAGTGGTGTTGTACTGAATACATAGTGGCACTATAACGACATCGAATCGGAGTGTTAGTGAAGACATAGCATGTATAACACTTCGGTGTAGTTTTGTTACAGTGAAGACATTGAGGCATTATACTGATGTTGTAGCGGCGTCATAGTGAAGACAAAGCGGCATCATAATGACAATGTAGCGTTGTTACACTGAAGACATCGAGGCATTATAATGATGTTGTAGCGGCGTTGTAGTGAAGACAAAGCGGCGTTATGACAATGTTGCATTGTTACACTGAAGACATTGAGGCATTATAACGACAATGTAGTGGTGGTGTAGTGAAGACATTGTGGCATTATAACGGCAGTGTAGCAGTGTTACAGTAAAGACATAGTGGCACTATATCGACATTGAATCGGAGTGATAGTGACAGCATATATAACACTTCGATGTTGAGTTGTTACAGTGAAGACATTGCGGCATTATAATGATGTTGTAGCGGCGTTATATTGAAGACAAAGCAGCATTATGCCAACAATGTAGCGTTGTTACACTAAAGACATTGAGGCATTATAACGACAGTGTAGTGGTGGTGTAGTAAAGACATTGTGGAATTATATCGGCGGTGTATCTGTGTTACAGTAAAGACAGTGGTGTTATAATGATACTGTACATACTGCCCTATGCCCCTATAAAGTCACGTAGAAGGATTTTGCTTGGTGTGAATTTGAGAGACACCTCCTCCCCCTTTCACAACTACCAACTGTTACAGAGAGAACTACAGACCGAGCTCGAGTCAGAACCTGCACCATGCCGGACTGCACAGTCTATTATACTTGAGTCGACACTCACGCAGACACTCGTGGGAGTCCTCAGAGGTGGCTCTCCTCCATGGGCGGTCGTTGTAGAAGGGCTTACACACGTTGCAGTCATCACCCTCTGTATTGTGTTTGCAGTCACACACCAGCTTGCTGTACTCGTTCTTCACACACTCGCTGGCATGACCGTTACATTTGCACCTGAAAGAGCCGAGAAACGCAGGTGGTCATAAACCTATTATACACACACACACAGACACACAGAGACCATATTTTAAAGCACTACCATAAAGCAGACTTGCAGTGTGTGTACACATCCTGCCTGTGTTTTGGGTTTAACATAGATTCAAGGCTGTGAGACAAGAGCGGAAAGACACGGACATGAAACGGTGAAGTGTGCAAATAGCGCACGCAGCGCGGTGTTTACGGAGCCTATCAGTATGTCACCACGCCTTCGTCGCGGCTAATCACGTTTCTTTAGAAGTCTGACCTTTGACTCAGTCACCGAGAGCAGCCGCAGCTTTTTGTCTTCTACTTCTCCCGAGCCTCTGTGCTAACAAGACACTCCGGGCTGTTCAAACTAACGACTAAAACAAAACACATTCATGCTAAATACAGTACTCGAACACTGGACGCTATTTATTCGCCATTTCTATTAGAAACTTCTATAATTAAACGTTACAAGGAGCTAGTGATGGGAAGTTTTGAATCATCTTAGTGACGCGGTTCTTTGAATCTCGTTCATCGAAATGAACGAATCTTTTTTTTTTTTTTTTTTGAGTCATTTCGTTCAGAAATGAAATAAAATGTTACATCTTCAATAAATAGACCCCTAAACACGTCTACATACACATATTTGGCCTATAGTTCCAGTAATGAAAATATTACAATGCAGCTAACGACATATGATAAACAGAATGAGCAGCTCATCTCTCATATCTTCTGGTCTGAGTCGTTCGTTCTTCTGAATCTATTGCACTGCATAGCGTCTATGGGAGTCACATGACAAAAGAACGAACGACTTGGACCGAAAGACTCAAAGGTACACTACTCATTTCTGTTTCCTGTACGTAACCTACAGAGGTTTACGTTAAAGACTCGTTCAAAAACAACGAATCGTTCATGAACGACCCATCGCTACAAGGAGCACCCAGGGACGACCACCACACCAGAGAAGGTCCGTCTGGTATCACCCTGATTACCAAATTGAATGCTCAGCGTCCTGTAGGGGTTCAGGAGCAGTTCGTGAGAGCCGCGACACAACGCTCCGTTTGTGCACCTGGCTGCTGCTCAAGCACGAGGCAGCAGGAACGTTCTCCTGCAGACACTTTGACGAGGGGCTCCGCCGAACAAGAGAGGACTTGTGTGGCTAGTCAGCTATTGTCTCAGGTGTTTCTTGGCAGGGGATTATGGAAAAAGTGAACAGAAAAGGAACAAGGGGAGAAAAAAAAACATGCACAGGTCATGTTTCACTGCGTGTTATGATTAAGGTCGGTGACGAATCGGGAACACGGTGGTGCAATGCAACGCCATGACCTGCACATGTTCAGTGCTTAAAATATTCTGATTTAAACCACCAGCGCATGAGACCTACATCAGAATTTAAAATGTGTACAACACCAGTAAAAAGTTTGGACACAAGTTTGGATTTATTTTCAACGTTCTACAACAATACTGGAATCTGTTCTGGATCGTGTTTGCAAAACCCATCAAGCACCATGATGATGAAACTGGTTCTCATGAAGACCTTCCCAGGAACCAAGGGCCAGAACTTACCTCTGCTGCAGAGGAGACGTTCATTTAGAGTTACAAGTTACCTCAGAAATCACAAATTAACAACCAGCACCTCAGATTAGAGCGTTCTGAAGGGTTTACAGATCACGAGTAGCAGAAACATCTCGACATCAACTGTTCAAAGAAGATTATGAAATATTTTGGACGCCTTCAGCGTGGAGAAAATAATAAATAACAGAAAAGAGTACTGAATTAGAAGGTGTGTCCAAAACGTTTGACTGGTAGTATATATATAGCGTCTGGTCCATAAATATTGGAACACAGATAGGGCTTTGTTTTTTGTTTATTCGACATTTAGCCTTGAGCTTTAGGTGTAAGGTCCGAGTTTTCAATTTGGGACGTACCAACGCCGACAAACTCTAGACTCAAATCAGCGTGTTCAACATTGTAATTATTTTTTTAATTAGGAAACCAGACAGAAACAGACAGAAATGTTCCGTCTTTGATCGTGCTCATCGGACGCACATAAGACACGCAGGTTAAGTGTGTGAATAGATTATATTTATGTAACAAATCAAACACTTAATACTGGCTTGGGAAATGAACACGAAGAATTTTCCTCCGTATTTTAGATGTATATATGTTAGGTTATAACTTTCCAAATGTTAACATCCCCATGTGCATTATTAACTGCTAGGTTTTTGGGGTAAGATTAATCAACACCTCGGGCTATCACATGGATCCAGGATCCACCCGCCCCATTCTGTTCTGCTGTAATCCCGCTCTCCCGTGCAGGAATGTCAGGAATGCGGGCTGTGTAATGGAAATCTGATCGACATTTCAAACAGATCGAGGTGAGGAGACGTGATGCAGAGCGCCCAGGGAGTTGCTTAACACACTCTCAACACTAGCCTGATTCATCCCTTGCCCTTTAAGATTTATTTTTCATTTTTCAAAAAAACTGTTCATTCCAGTTTCTTACTGAGTCGTACAAAAAAAAAAAAAAAAAAAACACCTGAATGTGAGTCAGGAGTCGTATCTTTTAAGGAACCTGTGCTAGACGTCCGCAGGCTGGCGGCGCACTCCGCAGCGTATACGTTTCAGCTCGGAGGTTACATCATCGCTCTTGGACGTGTTCGAACTTGGACGAAAAGCGCTTGGGTTCATTTTTGTTGAATTCATTTTTTTTTTTTTGGAAAGTGAGACAGTTTAATGTCTGGACAGTTTAATGAATTTCTGTGTCCTAAATTTAGATCGGTCCAGATGACCATGTGCTTTCATACGCTCATGTGCATTCTTGGTGCCAGACGCTGCATCATCCTCCTCCTCCTCCTCCTCATCAGGCACAACCTGTGAAATGAACGCTGCACTTTACAATAAAAGCTCTCACCTTCCTCCTACGGCGAAGTCGGAGATGGCGTAGTAGTACGACTTGAGGACTTTGGGGTCGTTAAACACTTCGTCTCCGAACGTGTTCAGCCTGTTCAGGGTCACTCTGATGTCTGTGGCAGTCACCCAGTCCTGCAAACATAAGTAGGCTTAAGTTAGACGCTCTCACAGACAAAGCAAAGAGCGAGACAGAGGACGAGAGAGAGGGAGAGAGAGAGAATGAAAAAATACACAGAAACACAAAACAGTTCATTTTTCATGGACACGGCCGGGGCCGGAAATATCGCCATGTGGATCAAACAAGTGGAGTTTATTCTCTGATGCGTCACGGAAGATTATATTGATCGCTGTTCAGGTTGGATTATCTATAAACGCTGGGTTTGATCACATGACTTCTGTTCATCTTCACGCAATGTATCTAGGCATGAGAAACGATCTGTAATGTGTAAAGTCCAGCTGCTGAAGAGCAGCACAAAACCCTGGAGGCTTCTGAAATCTCACCCACAGCACACAGCTGCGATCCAGTGCGAGTTCCTGCTCGGGCAGGACGCCAAATTCTCTCTCCCTCACACACGCAGGGTTTGAGTCACTGGCACTTAGTAGTAATCTCGAAAGGATGAGAGGTAATGCTGGTTTAGTCTGAAACAACTCAATTGCGCACATTAACTTAATGGCTTACAAATAAATAGTTGAGGTTCCTTAAAATGGTGCTGCGAGCCAATAAAAAGGAGAGATAATGCGCATCCGAGGAAGCGTCGAACCCCCCGCCACTTTACTGCGGGTCCCGGGCGTCCGTCCAGCTCAGATGCTTCGGATCAGAAATACGCAGCTTCCCGAGACTCACAGCCTGCGTCAAATCCACAAATCACTCCGCGAGTTATTCAACCGTTCAAAAGTCCAACATCACATTTATTAAGAGTCACCAGGTCCCTGGGAAGAGGGAGGGAGGATAACCCGAAAACCAGAGTGACAGGTTAAAGGTCAAGTTCAGATCCAAAGTGAAAATATATATGGAATGTCAAACTCTTTATAAAAAAAGAAAAGAAAAAAAAAGAAAACGAGTCGACGTAATCGATTATGTAGATTTGCAAGGAACTGATAAATCGCAGTAGTTACATTCATTCCTAACTATGGCGCCATAAAGCGAAAGAAAACCATGCAAAAAAAACTAACAAAATAAACAGATTAAATTAAAACAGTCAAAAAAGCTGATCATCAAAACTGTTTTTCTTTACAAAAAAAAATGAAATCCCTGAGCTTAGAAGCAACAGGCATGGACACGCATCTAAAAAATACTAAATAAAAAACTATAACAAAACATCGGAGCTTTGCGATGTCAAGCAGGGTAAGTGTTGCTTCGTATAAAGTTTAGTAGTAATATAGTCCAGGGGCGTTCAAGTCAAACTGGGACTTGATCAAATTTCTGATGAATGAAGCCGTAAAAGTCATTGATATTTACAGAAGACGTTAAGCGCAGCACTGTGATGAGACTCTTAGCCGCGGGAAAACATCTAAATGGTGCAAACGTTTTAATGAAGGCCGTAAGTCCATAATCCTTGGAAATCGATGGAGAATTTGTCGCCGAGTTGCAGAAGAGACACACTTGCACGTTCCAGGAACCCGGCTGGGAGTTATTGCCACATCCTACACAAAGTCCTGACCTCACATCAAGCCATTCCCACATGTCTGGGATCATTAAAGGAGTTCCTGGGAGGCCGGGGTTTCAGACGTGAAGCAGGCGGGTTTTCTGATCATGAAAACTTTCTACCTTGATGGTATTTAAGCACTAGTGGAACTCTGGATAAGTGTAGCATTAGTGTAGCAGGGGATTATATCGAAAATAAAGAAAGGTTTTACTCTTATAACTGTATTCTGTTATTCTGCACGATCAAAAGTCCCTTGAATTATACTTTATCATAAGTTTTGTATACGACTACAACTATAACTAAGCTGACGATTCATGAAAAAAGAAAATAATTCCCATCACTTCACATTAACGAGTATCATCAAAGTGCTACAACAACAAACACTCTACTGTTGCCGTCTCTCTTAAGAGCAAAGATCCCTCACTCGCTTCGCAACGTCTATCTCTCGCAATAACTTTCCTATTATTTATTTAAGTTACTTAAGCGCATCATAAATTCCGATAGTGTCAAATTAATAACCAAACTATTTCCACGAGTCTCACGCTTTAGTCACACATGGTTTGCAACAGCCTGCACATGTTTCGTAAGAACATCTGGCTCACACCGGACGCAAAAAAAAAAAAAAACGACAACCAGACCTACAAACGATTTCCAGATGTGGCCACGTTACTGCCAAGTGCAATGAGAACTGGGGTGGGAAAGCTGGAGGCGTCACCTAGCAACGTGCTGCAACTCCTACACACGTGCATGTACAGCGGGAGCTTCTGTTATCACCAGTCCGGGGCCGGTTGTACTCCCTCCTCCACGAGCCCCGCCCCTCCACAAACATGAGGCGCGTTCGCACCCAGACGATTAGCTGACTCACAGTTCTCACCTCCGTCACCGATTTAAATAGACTGAGCTTGTGTTTATGTATTCGCCACTACCGAGGCCACAAGGTCCAACAAAAGGTAGATTCACAAGTGATACCAGGGTTGCCAGGTCTATGTTTAAAACCTAATCTTCATGTAGCATTTCTAACTGCGTTGAGAAAAACGCGACCATTGCAATCTTTCTTCTTACGTTCCCCTATCTGCCTAGGAACAAGAGTTTCCTGTAGGAAACCTGAAGCTGAACCTGAACTGTGTGTGTGTGTGTGTGTGTGTGTGTGTGTGTTCACTGCCAAAAATAACTACCTGTTATAATTACGCTCAACACTAGACAAAAACAACATGACCAAATACGATCCTAACGAGGACATCGGGGCTAAAATGCAGCCTTGTCTACCTGAAGCACTGGGCTGTGGTCGAAGTTGTACGCGCTGGGACGTCCCTCGAGCGTAGAGAAGGCCACGTTTCCTCCGGTGAGCGGCGAGATGTCGCTGAACTCGTCCGTGCAGAGCGCCTGATGCTCGTCCTCGCCGGTGCGGATGAAACCCCGATTCAGCTTGCTGTAGGTTTTCTCGCACGAGCCGCTGTAGTACTGGTACGGGATCCACGGGCCGTCCTCGCGCGTGCGCTTGTAGATGACGAAGCTCTCCGGGCGGCTGGTGTGGAACTTCAGGCGCACGTACGTGATGTCAAAGGCTTTCCCTGTAAAATAGAAGAGGAAAAAAAAAAAGAATTAAAAAAATATATATCAGCGCTGAAGTGCAAACGTTTGAAATGCACTCGATATGGATATGGGCGATATGGACTCTTCAGAGACGTCCAGTTGTAAAAATTAATTTTCAAGGGAAGAAATCTGGCGCTTTAAACATCAGGTCTGCAAAATCACCATAGCGAAAGTTCCACGCTGTTCAGAACTGAGCGTTCCTCCGAAAGGAACAGACGAATCCCATTCCTGTCGCTCCCACATGGATCCTGAGCGATCGCAGCCGCTCTCACGGACGCTCTGGGCCGTTATTATTGCGCGCACCTGCACGTGAGGGTTTTTCTTTTTTTTTTTTATGGCTTTAACTTGTCAGATAATTAACAAAGACGTATTTGTAATCCTTTGTGACTCTGTCCAACATTAAGCAGTTAGTGATGAATGAATAAATCAAAGCGCCGTACAAGGACCTAATGCGCTCTCATGGTAATCGCCATGACCTTTCTTTGTCCTTTAGGCTTCGGATTCGGCCGTGCGTGAGAGTTAACGAGAGGAAAAAAGTCAATCCTGATAGGTTTTCTTGTTTTGTTTTTTGTTCAGGATCCCGGTCTTAGACCTCAAATGAAACTTTTCCCGATCTGCCTTGCCGCGTACGTGTGCAGATTGTGGCGAGTTTTCACAAAAGAAATAAAACACTTGTGGTTACTCGGACTATTAAAGAGCATAGATTTTTGAGTATTAAAAAAAGTATTTAAAGGAGTTAATAAACATTAAAATGCTTTATGACTTGTTTAGCTGATTGTTTCAAATGTCATGTCGGGTACAAAGCCATAATCTCCTCGTTTTTTGTTCCCGCCAAACTTTTTGCTCCACCCTCCAGTCCAGTAGGTGGCAGTAATGAACCAGCAGCCTTTAAACGCAACAACCTGATATATTCTCGCAAAACTAAAGTGTTTTGCAAGTAGACAGACAAGGTTTATATTGGTGGCATTTCTTTAAAAACATACGTCAGTTTTAGTCCATTTAATGGTTGCATGATTAATTGAATAATTTAAAAGTTTTTAATAATTTCTGAATTAAAAAAAATGATCGATTGACTCAAGCAACTAAAGATCCATTAAATCACATTCGGTTTAATCGTGCAGCTCTAGAGGTTACGGGAAAATAATCAGTCTCACGGCAACGTATCTACATTTACACATACAATATTTCTTTAATCCGACGAGATTAAAAAACATATTTACTCAAAATATTAATTTTTCGACACGCACAAAGTCGTTCTG
Source organism: Clariallabes teugelsi (assembly GCA_030014215.1). Classification (NCBI taxonomy): domain Eukaryota; kingdom Metazoa; phylum Chordata; class Actinopteri; order Siluriformes; family Clariidae; genus Clariallabes; species Clariallabes teugelsi. The sequence goes on from JAQMYG010000001.1 coordinate 30,354,824, forward strand.
TCTGCTGTGGAACAGAAGTAGTATTGATTTTCTCCTATTTTGGGATTAGGTTAAGCTTTTCGTCCTTTTCAACTAAATCCCGCCTTCTGTGTGAGGATTGGTTAACAGAATTCATTCTCGTCTCTGATTGGTTAGACGCTTTACTGCATGTGAAGTGCGAACCAATCAATCAGTGGCTCCGTCCTCCAGACCCAGTGGGTGAAAATAAAGATAATACAGAAGGAGTTTACTGATCAGGAACAGAAACTGAAACAATTACTACCCCCATGTGGGGCAAATGTGGAGAAACGATAGATTTATTCCAACAAGAGTTTATAGCTCACTTACATTCGGATTCAAAAAATTCATTGTGATTGGGCCGGATCGGATCAGACGGATTCCGGTTCAGACTGTGGTCTTTAATTGATGCATTTTTATTCCGATTAGTCAGTTTTTCCAATTATTAGTAGAATATTAGGGTCTGTGTAAATGCATCTTTTTTTATAGATAGATTTTTTGTAAAGCAATTAAACACCAACTACAAACAAGACTGTAAGATATGACAAAACTATTTTCTTTTATGTCCACCATGGCATGCTTTTTCTTTTTTATTTTATATATAATTTTCTTAAAAATTATTAAAAAAACAAAAAACAAATAGCAATTACAAACTGGCATTAACAGTAGCTGATTTGATGCTTAATTTCTGTTCACGTCTCAACAATTTAACAATTATTGCTCCCTCTTTCTACATTCTTTATTTCTTTCCCCACGGTCGTGCATGTTATCTGGAAATCAAGAAAGTATTTTATAAAACGAAAAATAAAACATTTTATCAAATTTTTTGTTTTGACCTGAATAAATATAGTAGACATGACAAATGGAGCTAGAGTTTATGCACGGTTGTGAGTTTTTACATCTGTTACGACTGACCAGGAAAGAAAGAACAACAACAAAGAGACAGGATCTATTCATGATGCAGAGTCTTTTTGATAAAAACGGGGTCAAGTTTAAAAGTTCCAATGAAGTAGATCTCGATCACGGAATAAGCCTGGAAGTGCAGACCTAAAGTGCTGAGCTTGTACAGAAATGTCTTTTCTTCTCCCCTTTTTTTCAGGTCTGACTTTAAGCAGCTTGCCGGGTCCTCGAGCGATACCGCCGAGCGTGCAGGGACGTATTCCGCAAGCCCGAGCAGGCTAGGCATGTTCGAGAGGATGAGCATACATCTATACACTGCAAGCAAACACAAACCTTATGGAGGGACGTCATTTATTTTGCGCGAAGAAAATAAAAAACGAGGCCGTCTTTCAACGGGGCCGCGGGGGGCGTCGGAGTTAGTGGTGTTTGCTCTGGCAAAGAATTCGCTCTCCAAACAAATCTGCGAAAGCTAGCAGGGGGAACCAGTTATTTGTTGAGCAAACAGGCTTAAACTATGTGGATATAAAAGACTGAAGGGGAAAAACTGCGACTGAAAGGCGGAGGAGGAAGTTTGTCCAGGCTGAAGTCGACCGTTATCGGAGGCGCCTTTGACCGTATTGTGAGGGTTACCGTGACAATAACCTCGCTGACTTTCAGGCACACACGGTGACCTGTAAAGTACAAAGTTCAGCTGGAGCGAGAGAATATTTTAACAGAAGGCCTTCAGTAGGTCCGCTTCATTCATAACATGGTGCTTTAAAGAAAAAGAAAAGAAAAAAACATTCAGGGACGTAAAGACAGATCAGGTAACACTTCACAGACAAAAAGCAGAAAATGACTAGAAACCTGTTGAGGACTGGAGCCGGTCAAAGCGCCTGTGCAGGAGAGTGTGAGGTTCCAACAATGCAGGAACTAATCCAGGAGGTGCTCACGTTTCTAATGAGGACTTTAAATTCCACTCTATACAAATACTTGGCAGTGGGACAGCTATTTATTTCTCACAGCCTTTACTGAAATGACCCTCAGAGCAATTTATTATTGCAGATGACGGGTTTGGAGACGAAGCATCAGCATTACGAAGCACTTCCATCGTACGCAATCCAACGCAGGGCAATTCTTAATTTTTTTTTTGTTGTAGAAAGCCAATTAGCCTAATCCGTGGGTCTTTGGACTGTGGGAGGAAACCGGAGAACCTGGAGGAAACCCACCAAGCATGGTGGAGAACATGCAAACTCTGGCGGGGAATCGAACCCCGACCCTGGAAGTAACCACTGTATTGTACTGTACTGTACACTTTGCTGCATATACAGAACCATGAGGGTCGTTCAAGCCAAAGCTTGACAAAGTCATCAGTTTGTGGAAAATGAATCATTCTGATACACATTCACATTTCATTCAAATTTCATGATTTCTTTTGATTGTGTGAAGCTGCTTCGTGATAATGACAATTAAAATCGCTATATAAATTGAATTGAATTGAATTTAAGAGGCCGTACAGTCCTGACCTCGCTCCAAGCCTTTTCAACACTTTTGAGCCATTAAAGGAGTTCCTGGGAGGCCAGAGTTTCATAACGTGAAGCAGAGAATCTGAGACCCTTCGTTCAGTAATGCACTCAGAGCTACGTACAAAGAGTACTTCAGCAGTCGAGGTGCTCTGAGGTATGGCCAAGGCCAGGGTTGTGCCCTGTAGAGACATAAACGGCGGCGATATCACCAACCTTAGCTCTGGTAACATCCTGCTTTGGTACCAACTGTGACTCCAACACTTTGCTAAGAGGTGCAGGTTTTATTCACACATTCTGTTTAGAGAGCACCGAGCAATGTCAGAAACTTCTCTACAATTTGTATACGTTCTCAACAAGAAGAAAAAAAGTCATTGCCAAATCGTTTTATATTTTCACTGTATGAAAGGTTTAAGTTCACGCTCGATCACAGATTGTCCACCGGAAAACAGAGCATATCCTGAGAGCTGTGTATCACTTCCTGTAGGACAGCTGCTGGAAATTCAGCAAGACCAGGAAAAAAAAAAAGAAAAAAAAAGCTGTGCTGTTCTTTACTGCAGCTGCACGGGAAGCGGCAATAGGTGTTCCCTGGACCTGGGAACCAGCCTGAGGGAAACGTTCTACTGCTCCGGATCCCAGGAGAGAGGAACGAGCATGCAGCAGGACTGCAGTAAAACTCTTCACACTGTTAAACATGCATTTAACGTTTAATAAATAATAGCTGACAGCTTGAGAGAATCAAGTGAGCAAGAAATTATGGCCTGAACCTCATCTGAACTGTGCTCGAGAAGGATTTAGACTTAAATACAAGTTCAACCGGGACTTTAGCTTGTGTATAATAACAGAACACAGTTATGAGAGTAAAAACTTCCTTCATTCCTCTATATAATCCCCTGCTACACTACTGCACTGCCTCTCACTAGTGCTTGGACACCATCGAGGTAGAAAGCTTTCTCAGTGCATCAGCGCCATGGTCACACCGACACGCCGGCCTCCCAGGAACTCCATTAAACTGCCACCTCGGCCAGGATCGTCTTTCACGTCCGTATGGCCGCCTTTAAAACATTCGAAGCACCATTCAAAATGTTTTACTGCAGCTAGGAGTCTCATCACCGTACTGTGTCCTTAAAGTCTTCTGTAAATGTCAATTTTTTGAACACTTTCATCCATGAGAAATTTTCCAGTTTGCCTGAGACGAAGTAATAAAATATGTAAAGTAATAAAGTAGGCTCCAGGTCCCCGCGCCTCTGAATACAGGATAAAGTGGTACAGAAGATTGTCATTACTCACAATACAAGGAACAGCTTAAAGTTGACTGAGATGAATTAAAGCATTACAGAGACATACAGTCTTATTTTAAAGCCTTTTCTCAGATGCAAAAACAAAAAAAAAAGGTATTTCAAATGACTAAGTATCAAAAAAACTAAGGCAAACATTAAAATAAATCTAAATACAAGTTTATCGCTCCGCAGCCCGCAACAGAACGCTCCCTCAAATCAATACACAGCTAACTGTTTGCGTCTCCTTCTGCTTTGTGGGTGACGTAAGCGCTTCTTCTTCGCCGGTGTTTACTGCCGGCTTGCATCCGGAAGCGCACTGTGTCACGCCAAACGAATAATTGGGCAAAAACATAACGCAAGCTTTTAAAATTAATTAAAAGAAGCTTCGAGGCAGAAGATTTTGCCTCGATCATTTTTTTGTAATCGAATTAC
>JAQMYG010000001.1:30379153-30393108 GCA_030014215.1 Clariallabes teugelsi
GTATCGCAATCGCAAATCGCAATTTTGACCTTAATAATCGCAATGTGACATTTTTCCCAAATCGTGCAGCCCTAATGTGTAATGAGAGTTTGAGACTGAAAGGCAGATCAAAGGCTTTTAACGTGCATGATTTCTGATAATGTAACACCATAAAAATCTTTCTGTTGCGCAGCTCAGTCCAGAATCATTTATATCTGAGGCTGATCGGCTGATCACTGGTTACGGCCAATCAAACTGAAAACCAGCCAATTCTAGTCGCTGCCCGATCGACCGCTTCATCTCTATTATAAATGTAAAAGAAAATGTAAAAATTAATAATCATAATCTATTTTGGCGATACATGAATCTCCACGCAAAAGAATCGCGATTCATAACTGAATGGCTACCCCCCCCCACCCCCCGCATCTCTAATATCCAGTCACGCGTAATCCAAATATATTCGCGAACTGCAAACTTGCTAAGGATCTCTACACTATTTAACGTTAGCATATAATAGTGCTGCACGTACACCAAAAGAGCAGGTGTTCTCTTCAAACTTGCCAATGTGAACCGAGAGCACCTTAAGGCCCCGCCCTCCTCTCGCAATCTCTGTTGTCTCCCTTTTGTAAAGGTGAACGGACATCGCTTTCAGATTATTCATGTGAAACAAAATCAATCCATGTACTTCTGGCCGATCTAACAGGGAAGGGATTCACACGATATTATCGCGATACCTTGGTGACGATTCAATCTGTATTGTGATTCAAAACTTAAATATATAAATAAAAATATATAAAATATATAAATAAATATCACAATTTAATTAGTTTTTAAAGATTTTGTTACAATTCTAAACAAACTCATCAAATATTTCTGTTCAATGACAAATATGCAAATATATATGAATTAAACATTTATTTATTTTTTTTAATTGTAAAGGACAAATCTGTATTGAAAATGTCCAACAGAGCAGTTTAAATCAGATGAAAAAAATAAATAAATAGAAGACAAAAAAAAAAAAAAAACACATGACTGCAGATGCCAGCAAACAGTTTCTGACTCCATAACTAATAATATTATGTAAATATTTATTAAATTGCATGATTAATTACACTTTAAATTACTATTACTCCCTGATGCATGAAAGGAAGAATTTGTAAAAACTATCTAAATAATTAGCAGAATTAAGCCCAGTTTTTGTCAGTAATTTGATTGGTGGAACATCAGCCTTCTTAAACATTAAACGTTCTATAGTAACTTAAGCATCCTGAAATGTTAGATGCTGATTATAGTACTAGAACAGTATCTAATAATATTTATTAACTCAATAGGAAATTGATAAAAATAAAAATCCAAGCCATTCCAGTTAACATCGCAGCTGGTGGGACTAGTAGAGAAACTGTGCCTTTAAGTACCGTATATCCCCTGGGTTTCACACCATATGCTATTACTGATTCGTCTTTTCTATGCAGAACTTTAAAGTTTTAAAATATGTGAACGCGAGTTCCCCAACAGTGCACTGTATGAATATCAAACTGATTTTCTAATTCCCAGTTGAAGACCAAGCGAACATGAAGTGAATGAATCCAGCGGAGAAGATGAAGAAAGAGAGAGAGGTTCAGGGTCATGTGAAATTAGTTTAACCCTAGAAATGTGGACATCCTGTCTCATGAGGAAACCCATTTGTCATTGGGTTGTTTGTTAGTTGAAGTGCTTTACTCAAACATTGGGAAATATTTCCAGTCATAGTTTATAAATTCATGTCACACCAATCTACAACGACCAGCCGACCAAACTGCACCCATTCATGAAGCTAGGTACACTTTATTATTATATTATAAAAGAGTTTCTTACAAATCGAAGCTTGTTAGACCATGAATGTCCTTGAGGGATTGCTATGTTTGGCTAATCATCCAGAAAATAATAAGTAACAGTAGATATGGTTCTGCTGCACATGTTCATGTTTCAACACTTCCTTCAGGACATCCTACACCAACCTAATCCAAACAGCCATCTTTCAGAGATACATATTTCAGTGTTTTCCTTGTTAATGTGTACAAACAGCTGTGTTCGCCCTTAAAAACTCAGCAATCAGGCAAAAGCACTTCCACAGACTAATGGTGAAGACAAGATTATGATAAATGCATTTAGATGTCAACGCTGCCTGCATTACTTTCGCAGTCAAGGTTGTATATTTTTTCCAGAGACATCTAGACTGCAAAAAGGAAGAGCTTGGGGGCCCAACAGGCAGCTTTCACAGAAATCTATACTTTATACTATACTTCTAATAAAGAAAAAACAAAGCAACAGAAGAGAAAATACAACATCAAAGAAAACGCTTCACGACACGGTTACATACAGTGAAATTTTGTTTGGCAACGCTCAGCTTAGCATAGCTTTGAACTGTAATGCATACAAGATAAAATAGCAATATAAAAGAACGATAGAAGACAAGAAACAAAGTGGTCTGTAGAAGACTCAAAAATGAAAGCTGGACCCTTTTTGAATAAATAAGGTGGTTCAAGGAAAATGCAACAACTGTAAGGGACAACAGCAGATCAGAAAACGCAACACTAGAACAGAACATTGAAACAAAGAAAAAACTGCAATCACACACAAAAAAATGCAAAAACAAACAAAACAACAACAACAAAAAAGACGCAACAGCAAAACAAACTAAATAAAAAAAAAGAAGCAAAGGCAAAACAAAAAACAAACTGCTTTTTTTCTTTTAAAAATGTTAAAATGACTTGGGTTCTTTTAAACATTTGCTGTCATCCAGTTTCTCTTACAAAAAGAACTTTTTGAGAAGTTACTCATGCTATTATAGAAGTTTTTTAGCTTTTGAACAACTAAGCTTTGGAACAAATGTATTTTGTTCACCATTATATACTCATTAAGACCATCAATACCATCATATGATTGCTGTTGCGTAAAAGACGGGGGGGGTTTCTCAACCCGAAGCATTTTCCAGCAAACATGCCACGTTGGTCTAGGACCTACCTCTTTTTGGTTTTCAGATTTATTTATTTAAATTTTTTAAACCTTGATGCTTCATTTCTGTTGCTGCTGTTATATTAAATGAATCTAATATTGCATTCTTAGTTTGGTTATGTGTTTGGAGCAGTATGAAAGGTTGGAACGCAAGGGGAAACTGCAATCACTCCAGACTCTGACCAGCTTAAAACTTATTAATGCACAACATCTCCGAAAGCAACAAAGCCGACACAGGAGCTCGTTAGGACAAACGCATGTCTAAGCATGAGGTGTGAAGAGATTGATTTAAAATGAAGATGTGACACCGGTTGAACATCAACATGCTTTAAAATTAGGCATGGGGAAAGTACACATCCTAAAAACGCTTTATTGCTGCATGCTGAAAACATATCCTTTCCTGGAAACAGTTTTTTCCATGGATATAGATTGAGGCTCTCATCATTAGCAGCACTACCTTGCAGAAGGAAAAAAAAAAAAACATTGCAGTGTAAAAGCAGGTGTTAACATCACAGCCTAAGGGCGGACATTTTATCATAATACAAAGCAGTCACACTGGCTTCAAGCATTGTACCAGTTACAGTCACGGAAAAAAAAAAAACACAAACAAAAAGAAAAACCTGACACCTTCTCATTTTCAGGGTTACCCATTTCCTCATTAATGTGTAAAAACAGCTGTATTTGGCCACTGACACCCCGCACGGTTTCACACTTCAAGCTCTTCACTTTGAAGCCTTTGAAGCGCTGCTTGTTGGGAAATAAAGAAGAAAAGCTCTGGTGGTGGTGGATATGCTTTCAAACGCGAGTGCCTTTGCTCAGAAGATGCGCAAGTAAATTAGAAAGCGCACCACACCATCTGCTTCGGCACGATGACGTGACGAGGACATGACGGCAAAGATAAAATCATCATGCGAGCTAAAGGAAAAAATTGCATATGGAAAAAAAAAATAGGGATTATTTAAAGTTCGGTAGGAGTAACACCAGGAAATCAGGACAAAAAAAAAAACACAAGGAATTAGCTGGGTCCTTGTAGCAAATAGCTCATGGAGGTTTATCAAATCGCATGTATTAATGTATAGAATTTATCTTAAAGAAGGTTTACAGACCAGAATCAAGCCAAGTACAATTACAGAAGTTGAATGGTACAGGGTTATTTCCCCCCCCATTTCCTCTTCTGATTAGTACAGAAGGCCTAAAAGGACATTAGAGGACTTTTTTTTGTGTGTGTGTGAAATAAATGTGTCAAAAAAAAAAGAAGAAAAAAAAAGAAATTGGGTCATATTTCACTATGCAAAATATTCCTTGTTATTAACCAAAATTCTTATTTAGATATGTAAATGTATTTAACACTGACATGGAAATGTAATAATGAATCAGTATTCATGACACAGCATTACCTAAAGTTAAAAGTTAGTGTCAAACTGCTAATGCTAAAGAAACACCACAGTTTACGTCCCGCCTTCATGTTTTTCATGGATTGGTTCACATTTCATTCTTCAAGGTTCTAACCAATCATAGATGAGATGAAATTTTTGTAACCAATCAGATCATAGAAGGTGGGACTTTTCAGAAAAACTATGTAGAAGTAGAACATAACCTGAACTAAAAGCTAAGCTAAAAAGTAAGCTTGCTAACAGATTAACAAATGGTACTTGTCAAATCTGAAAGGAAAATAAAACAAAATACAAAAATGAAGTGCTTTAAATGACTAATGTGTTTTATATTTTGTGAAATAAAGTGAACAGTGACTGTTGGAAATGTTCTTAGACTGATAAAGTGGGTGGAAGTGGTCTGACTTTTTTTTGTTTTTGATAGCATGGTTGCGTCAGATTAAAGAAACAATCTGAGAGACAAATTTCTGAGGTAAAATTTCGTCCAAACAACACAATGAGACCTTTTCAAACTAGTTTATTGCTACAAGTTGGCTAAACACCAATAGTTAACCGTTATAGGAAGAAGTTTATGATTATGTTTATCATCAGAAACAGATATTCAATCTTTAAGACGTGCAACTGTAACCATCAGCGTAAAAGCCACACAAATTCTGACCCAGCACGAATTTTCCCATTAATATACCCTTTGCATGTTGAAGTAAGAGCCAGTTAAAACAAAGGCAGGCTGAATTCAAACAAACTAATTGGAGGTGAGAGACTTTTGCAAGAGCGCGGGGCGGTTTCATGTGCGTTTCACAGCCATGTGTGCCGAAAGGGTGGGAACGAAATAAGGAAGGGTCATTTCTAGGACATGCTTATCTCGTCATCTATAAATGAATCGCGCTCACCGCTACCAAGGAATTCCTAATAAAATGACCTGAAGTATGGGTCAAAATTTCTCAGTATTATTTCCATTCTTTCGAAACAACTGTCATAAGAGACGGTAGGTAAATAGTCCAAGGAGGCCACGGGGTTCGCTCCTTTCATGGTTAAACAGCTCTGTCCATTGACAATAGCAAGGCCAGTGTGTTTGACAGCTCATACAAGGTACAATCTGAAAGCAGCAGGAGCTCATTCTTCAAGTGTTTGGCCATGTTGGCCAGAATCAGCAGGAGATGAGGCAACGCTTTGCACTTTGGCCACACTGGGTGGTCTGATACTCCAGTTTCACCTCCCGCAACACAATTACAAAAGCAATTAGCAGTCTCGACTTCTTTTACTGCCAAAGACGACGACACTGCCTGCCGAACGGGGCGGTTGGAAAATGCCCCGATCTGTATCCGCATCCATTCAGAGCTGTCACAGTTATAAGATTTAAACCCTGACAGGGTGCAAACTAAACCAGTCTGTTCAAGTTCACTACCGGCCTGTTATAGGGTTTGTTCCTTTCCATAATATCTTCTAACTAATTCACATTTGTTAATTAGTTATAAACTAATTAGTAGTTTAAAGTAAACCGGGTAAATGCATTTTGCAGATCTTTCTTTGTTTCGTATGTAACCTTGTGATTGTATGGAAAGAAGAACCTTCAGCATAATGTTTTTTTAATGTTGCGTCCCACAAAATCCCAGTCCCAGTTCCCTGGCATGCACTTCAAGTCTTAACCAAATGCCCTGTGAATCATTCTGGCAACAATTTGTCCATTTCTTCAAACACTATCGGTTGCGTGTAACAAAGAATTGAGTGCACACTTAGAATGCACAATTTCAGTCTTTAATTTATCTGCTCAAGTTTCCCACAGTGAGATCATACCTTCCAGGCACTAAACAGATAACTCGCACTCGCACCGACCTTCTCAAGTGCGACTGGTATAATTTGGCCCAGCTGGTCCCCTTCGGAAATGACAAGGTCTTTGAGCTTGGTGGAAAAGGGAAGAAGGAGAAGGACCCTAGGGCCCAAGAAACATTCTGAGATCTACTTTCCCACACTGTAGGGCTTCTCCCTCTCCAAACACCCGGCCAATAGAAAGACAGAGCCGTGGCAGAGGACAGTTGGGAAAAGGGGGGGTACTGTACTGATGCAAGCTCGAGAACAGGAAGCGAACTCTCTTCCTAAATGCTTGACCCTAGTGAAGTACTCTAGGAGACACTCCAGAATCCTATAGAGTAAACCGACACAAACACGCTTAGTCCTGACAGGCATGGCTCGTGCTGTGACTGGTATAAACGAGGCTCATGACATTCCCAGATTCGGATCACTGTTAGGCAGATGGATGGCCAGCTTCTTTGAATTAAGACAGCTGAAAACAGGACAGATATTGTTCACAAGACAAATGTTGGACAAAAATTAAAAACAGCTGCATAATCGACCTTCTGTGGTAAATTGACCACCAGAAAACAGATTTCTGCTGCTGATGGATTTTTTTAGGACTAGGCGTGGCGACACTGAGTAGATTTATACTATTAAAGCATCCATCAGAGTTAATCAGCGAAACTGCATCTAGTTATAATATGGATCATTTTATAAATGTAGTTTGTGTGACAGTAAAAGTTATGAGAATGATCAGGGTAGCAGTTTTATTACTGCAGTAATCACAAGTTACACCTAGAACTACAAAAAAAGTTAGGTAGAAAATCGCAATAATTTTTTCATTCATTATAGTTTTTTGATTTAGCCAAGTGAAAAAATCAAGACCATGTTTTCTCACATTTTTCAGTTTTGTACATAAAATATCTGCGCTGATTTTGCCAAGCATCGTTCAAAACGCACAACTGACATCACATCCTGTTTTTCATTTATTTTTCTGTTCACGTAGCCAGAAATAAGCCAAGGTTAATTGATATTTTCCACTCTGTACTGACGGTCTGGTTTTAATTGAATTGTAATTAGGACTATATATTTCTCAAACTAGGAAAACACGGAAAGTTAAAGGATCTTAAATGTTTAAAAAAAAATCCTTCAGCTTTTGCAGAAAACATGAACCGCTTACGTCTTTCGCAAATACTCGCGTTTTACAAAAGAATCTCTACTTCTTCTGGTTTTATGGGTTGTGGGTGCAATACCACATCTATTTTTTTTACATCACATTTCAATGCTTATTAGATAATCTTTGTATAGCTTCTTGAGGCAAATCAGACAGTAAACAATCTCAGTGCCCAAAAATCTAATCGAACCAACCGTCTCCATGCGAATCACAGCTCTACTGGTATCACAAAACACAGTTCCAGGTAAATGTTTGGACACTTCGTCTAAGTCAATGTTTTTTGTTTAGCAATATATTTTCTACATTCCAGAACAATACTGGATTTTTGTTCAAAACTCTAAAAGAACACATATGGCATGAGGTAATTAAGTAACAACAAATACAGTCCGTTGTTATTTTAAGACATGAAAGTCAGCCGTTCTAGAGCAGTTCCTGCAAGAACATTATTGTGTCGAGTGCATTTACAAAACCTATCAAGCTCCATGATGAAACTGTCTCTCATGAAGACCTTCCCAGGAAAACAAGACCAAAACTGACCTCTGCTGCAGAGGAGAAGGTAATTTAGAGATACCAGCCTCAGAAATCACCAATTAACAACCAGCACCCCAGATTAGAGGCGTTATGAAGAGTTTATAGAGCATACGTAGGAAACACATCTCAATATCAACTGAGGTTATTGTATATTTTGGACGCATTCAATATTGTTTTACAATGTAGAAAAAAATTGAAATCAGGAGTTAAAAGGTGTGTCCAAGGTGTGTTATCACACCTAAACATAAAGCTGTGTGTTAGAAAGGGATTTCAGCTCATTAGCGTCCTTGGTCCCTTGGGCAGAACTGGTGTATGTAGATGTAATTTGACGGCAAATGACACATGATTAGAGAAAAGATAGTGGTTATCTAGGAGTAAACAGTCCTTTCTGTCGGTCCTCTGCCGCCAGGAAATACAGCCCGATAAGCTGAGAATGCCAAGGCACCACTGGGACACGTTCAATCATCGCAGCTGAGATTAATGAGTTGTGTGTCATTGTGATCACACTGAGGAGACAATGATTTTTCAATGGTGTGGGTTAATTAAAGTACGTTATCAGATTTTTTTTTTTGGCATGATGCTTAATCAGATTTGAACTCCAGGTTTCAACAAAAGCGAAATACAATACCCAAAATCCAGCTTTTTGTCTGGTTTAAAAAAATATACACTACCAGTATATACACACAAATATTAATGCTGTGCCGATGTCTTGCAAAGCATGCACAATGTTACCGTTAGTACAACTTTTTATATATATTATACATGTTATATGTTTATCATGTCTGCGTAATTATGTACAAAATTAGTTGTTATTTACTAACTATTTAAAAAAGCATAAATAAATAACATAAAAGAAGAATATTTGAATGCCGGTGAAGAAAGCAACATGGGGGGATGAGGGGAAAACGTATGCTGTAGGCTCCTGCATTTTGCAAGAAAATAGAAAAGAGAGAGTGTGAGAAGAACATCAAAAGAAGTTACCAGAAGAACTCATTCTCCAGCACGCTCAGTAAAACCTCCCAACTCTTACAGTACTGTGCAGCATTGTAAGTATAGATGCTTCCGAAAACATTTCTACAAAAAAATAAACTTCTAAAAGAAGCAGCAAAGAGTAATTAAATAAACACAATCAATATTTGACATGAAAACTTTTTGATTAAAAATAATCAGTAGTGTTAGACACAGATTTGTGCAGTTTTATAAGTAAAACAGCTGTTAGTTTTTACTGAGTGTGCTGGAGAATACGCCAGAGTTCTTCCGGTAACTTCTCACACTTGCTCCTTTCTATTTTACAATTCTATCCCTACATCCATTTTTTTCATCAGAAAAAAAACTCAACAGACTTGTCTATTATGTACTCTGTTGCTTTCTTTACAGGCATGCAAATATTCTTAATGCAATTTATTTATATATTTTTTTTCCTAGATAGAAATAGAAAGTATTAAAAGAAATATTGAATGATTTTGTACATAATACTGCAGCATGATAAACATGTATAACAAAATTTGTACTTAAGACAATATAGTGGCTGAAATCTTTTCACCAAGCTTGTATATTTAAAAATATATATATATACCATATATACAGAGTATACAGCTGTTTTAAGTGAGACATAATGTTGATAAAACTAGACTAGGCTGAATTGGTGATTAAACTAAACCTGATTAAAACATAATGGCATTTTAACAGATATAAACTTTGGTCTGCGTTAGATAGAAGAGGGAAGAAAAAAATCTTGGCATTGATACATACATGGAGTGGGGGGGGGGGACCCTAACTGGCATCCAATATGCATCACTTCACCATTAACTTATAGACAAAGAGCCAAAGAGTGTCGTATTTCACACTCAAATCAGTCATACATTCCTCCTGCGCAAACGACTGGTGTGGAAGAGATAATACAGGAAGCTTTCACACATCTGATGTCTAACGTATTTAAAACCACATGTTATATATAAAATACTTCCTTTTATCGAACAGAGTCATCTCTCGCTCCGTCTGGCTGCTAGATCAGGCTTCATCTCCAGTGTTCGGAGAAGACTGAGGGAACTGTCAGGTCGGGACATGCCTGCTTCCTGCCCAAACCCGGCAGAATAGAGATAAAAAGCCATCAAAGGCAAAGTATATAAAAATAAGAGCTTATGGCTCAAAGCCCCAGACTTCTTGTGGCTTCCCACCTACTGAGATGCACACAAAACATCCTATCGAAAAAAGAAAAGAATCCCACTATCATTAGGGACAGACATTTTAACTTGACTTCCCATGCAGGACGATCAGGGGGGGAGGAAAGCTTCAGCGTCTGAGTCCAAGTATGAGGAACTGCCTGGGAGACCACTTCCGCCCGTCATTAACAGCTAAGTCAGCTGTAATTACAGATGGGGGTCTCTTTAGCGCCCCTGGCCATGCCAGCATTAAAACGAGACAGCTGATCAGTTTGAAAGACCTGGCAACCTTTCAGATGCGATGAGATCCCTCAGGGCACGAAATGAAGCGGACTCGGCTCATCCGAAACCAAAACTATGTATTAAATTAACTCAATTTCAAAGACTTGAGAGTAAAGGATAAAAAAAGAATAATTAAAATGGCAATGAAGGCTACAAAGCTGAGAGCCAATCAGAAATCCAACATTTTGTTATGATTTTCTTTGGCAGGTGATGTACACTGGCTTTTTATACCTTGAGACAACTACAGCCGTCTGTTAGGATCGTTACTACACAATACTGTTCAACATCTTGGCTGAATCACATCCAGATGACAGCCTGCTTTACAGTAAAGATCCTTTGACGATAGACTGGTGATTAAAAACATGACTACGTTCTGTTTAAATCATAAATCAGCATGAGCTGGATAAACTAAGGCATTTTCTGTCCATTACACATTTATGTCCGTGTTGAGTTTTGCGCTCCTGTATCGGTGGCATTAATAAGACCTTCATAGCGACTATCACACCATGAGAGTTTGTGACTGTCTTTGGTCACAACGGCACCAAAATGTCCGTCGATAACTTGAGTACTAACTAAAACCGTGAATCGCAGTGGGACCACCCTTATGATTAAACTTTCCAGCAATGTGATTTTCATTTCCATTTGATTCAAACACACTACAGTTTACTGTCTGATTTATTTCTTAAACCTTTTAAAAGTATTAAATTCGACATATTGGGGGAAAGGTTGCTGTTCCTCTATAATCCTACAGTTGGCGCACTCTAAACTATTCACGCATTGGCAGTCAGCATCCTGTGAGCAAGGAGCAAATTATTCGCAAAGTTTGTTTAGAATTGTAACGAAATCTATAAAGATTTATTGTTTATGAATGTCATGAGATTTTTACCGCCACCAAGCGTCTGCTCCACACCCCAGTCCGGTAACAGCAGCTCTCAAACTCAACCAAAGAAGCAGCGATACTCTTGTAAAACACAAGTATTTTAGTACAAGAAGATGCAAACAATTTCTATTTCCTGCAAGTGCTATGATTTAACTTTATGTTTAAGCGTGAATAGATTTTGAAGTGAACCAAAGATTCATTCATTTGAATCGATCAATAAAAGATCGATTAAAAATATTACACCACGTGTGGGTGGAGCTACAAAAGTGAAAACGACTAATTAATCACAAGCAATCACCTCAGGATCGATCCCTAGATTAATCTTAGCTTGTGATTGATTTAAAAATTCACTGTTTGAAACTCCACACGGCTTTCTACTCACATTAGTATTCCCTGGACGCCACAGCTCATAACCTCATAACCCCCGGAAATCCTCTTCCTACTTTACAGGAAAACCGATCAAGTCACAGACAGTGTGCGGAGTCTGGATTAGGTAGTGCACCATGTCGTACTCCTGCATCTTAACTCTCTAAAGTCTCCTCACCGCACACTTATTCTGACTTGCATTCCTCTGGCATATCATTTAAATCTGGCAGTAATGAACCGGTTGGTGCAGCGTAAACAAATGTAATCAGTGTAGTCGCTCGAGTAGTTTCCCACACATGGTGAAAGTAGTGAAGAGCTCACAACCCGCCAAGCACACAACCGCTGCTGTGCCATGTGCTTTTTTGTTGTTTTTTTAATGGGAATTATAAAAACACTTGTTTAAAATGTCTTTGGCAAAAATAACAAGCTGAATAAATAAAAAAAATCCCTATTTTGTGCCGGGAAAAAAAATAATAAAAGGCCAGATGGTTTAACTGTTTTCAAGTCAATAAACACAAGGCTTGATGTGATTACGGTCTATTTTTCTTGCACTTAAGTTGACGTCGAAGCCTTCTCATCAGGAGTAAACCACACGTGACTCTGTAAACCACGTCCAGCTGTCCTTAACGCCGTGTTAAGCCTGACAATCGCCGTCACAGCAGCTTCCCGTTTAAACAGCTGTAGTAGAGACCATTAACACTCAGAGTTACAGGCTCATGTGTGACACAAGAAACATGAACCAGGATAAAATAACGTATGAGTTATTGTTCATGTATATAAAACACATGGTACTGTTTGTCCTTTTTTTATTCTAGTAAAGCTGAACATCTTTTATTCAAGATTTGTGCAAATTAGATGTAAATGTATAGTTTTTTTTGCAGAAAACATCACGATCGACTAAATAACCCTCCTCACTCGTTCACATTCACATGAGTTCGATCACCACTGGACACGACCAGCGTGACGCTACACAAATCTACACTCTGGCCTGGAAAGAACTCAGACCCAGGTTTCGCTTTTTCTTACTACGGGCCATTTTCTCAAAACCTGTCGCCACAAAACTCCCAAAGGTCGATCATTCGTAAACAACAAACAACTTGTTGCGGGGGTCAGAAAGTAAACCCTGCATTGATCTTAGCAAGACTGTGAAAGGGTGATCGATCAGTGTTAACGACAGTCGTCTGCACGAGTCGATTCTTGATGTATTGAGATGCGCAGCGCTGTATTTTTCACTCGTCTAAGTTAAACGTCACATTCATGTGCTTTCTGAACAGCTCATTCAAGATCGAGTTCCACTGTTCTGTGAAAACATTAGGAACAGGGGTAGCTTAGAGGTTAAGATGTAGGAGTTTTGTGTAGAAGGTCTCAGGTTCAAACCACAGCACCACCAAGCTGCCACCGTTGGGCCCTTGAGCAAGGCCCTTAACTCTAAACTGCTTATAACTGTGTAATAAGATAAATGCAAGATGAAGACGGAGATAAAATCGTCTGCCAAATGGCGGAAAATGTAAAACAAACTCCACTCCTTCGGGAAGGCTTTCCACTAGACTTTAACTCCCAAAGAGTTACGATCAGTTTCATGCACCGTTTCATGAATACTTCTAAAAAAAAATACACTTGGAAAACTACAGGTCTGCACATGGATATCATCACGCTGAGACATTTTTAAGCTCTAGAAACTATACATAGGTACTCAAAGACAGCCAGAGGGGCGGGGGAATGGTGGTTCAACCATTGAGGATTTGGGGTTCGAGTCCCAGTACAGTTAAGCTGCTACAGTTGGGAACTTAAACAAGGCCCTTTAACGCACCCTACTCCAGGTGTGCAGAGAAACCAGAGAAAACTATAAAGAGCTTATAAACTTTAGGGGAATCGAACCCTTAACCTGGCGGTGCGAGGAGACACAGTGCTGCCCCATATATTCAATAAATGTACAGATTAAATAATGGGGGGAGGGATTCTCTTAAAGAGAAACTGGGGAGAACAGTGGTTCAACAATCAAGGATTTGGAGTTCGAGTCCCAGCACGGATATGCTGCCACTGTCGGGAACTTAAACCCAGGCTCTCCACTGGACTTTAAAGCTTCACTGTTTTAACGAGCACTTCTAAAAATTAAGCTTGGAAAACTATCCATGGAGAGATCTGGTGAAATGGTTGAAGTGGTACATAGACAGCCAGAGGGGAGGGACCGGTTGGAGTCCCAGCTGGGAATTTAGGCAAGGCCCCTTAACCTTTTCTGCTCCAGGTGTGCCAGGTAACCGGAGGAAACTCAGGCAACAATGGGAGAGCATGCAAACTCCGTGCAGTTGGGAATCGAACCCGGACCCTGGTGGTGCGAGGCAACAGTGCAGACCACAGAGACACTGTGCATTCAATAACCGTGATTTCTCTTGAGCACGAGCACG
>JAQMYG010000001.1:30414847-30427483 GCA_030014215.1 Clariallabes teugelsi
CCAGTTGTGTTGGACTAATGGCACTTAGTTATTAACCTAGTTAACCCAGTGTAAGTATGTATTCAGTGATGTAAACTGTAAAGAACTTTTTGTAAGTCGCTCTGGATAAGAGCGTCTGCCAAATGCCTAAATGTAAATGTAAACTACATTCGTCCAACATCAGTGCCTTAGGAATTAAAATGTAAAAATTTTAATGGATTTGGAAATGGCTTGGAGTGAGATCAGGACTGTATGGGGGGTGAAGTAATAACTCCCAGTCGAGTTCCTGTAATGTGCAAGTGGTGTGATGGGAAGTATGAGGTGCATTGTGTGCATTGATGTAGTTCTGAGTGCTCACCCGTGTGATGCATAACTATAGACTCAGTAGGCAATTTCAACCTAATTCACGAGGTTTAAAGAAGTAGAGACAGAATAAACTGTTACGACATCTGTATTAACCAAATATTTCTCTAGACTCAGGGCTTCTGGTGAATCATTAACACTGTTTACATGCAAAGCAACTTATTTCCAAAGGTCATTTATAATGTGATTTGGAGCTCAAAGCAAACTCTGAGGTGAACACTGAGAAAATGAGGATTATTATTCTAGTCCTGTGCATTGCATCATGTCAGGCAGTGACGGGTAAGAGCACCTAAAGCTGTTTAATAATAATAATAATAATAATGATGACATCACATGAGAAGGGGTCTCAAGTCATTTTGTGCAAGAGCATCGACTGTTTGTTTGCTCCCGGAATTGTTAGGAATAAAGTGGGTGAATATTTTTTTTTTTCTTTGTAAAGTGATAAATATTTACAGAAATATATATTGTATCATCTGGTTGAAATTCACGTACTGTATACATACTCAATATATAATACTGTGTATAAGTCGGGAGCCGCCCTCATTTCTTCATATTTTATCTCCAAAAAGCCAGACTTTCTTGCATTATTAATGTAGTCTTAAAGGAATAGTTCTCCAGGCTTTCTGAAGAACTTTTTTTTGTCTCACATTTTCAGTCCAGTCCCTGTACCTGAGCAGTTTCAGAGGAATAATAATTATTTGTTTATAAGTCAGACAGTGGCCTCTGAATCATTCAAGCATTAAAAAAAAAAGAACATTTATCTTAAGTCATGAACCAGTGAGAAACCGGTGCAGATGATGACAGATGATCAGGCGGTGATTATTATACTAGTGATGCTGAAAGCTGAGTGGGTGGAACAGACGAGAGGGGAAATGAGGTCGCTGCTGAGGCTGTTACACAAACAACCTGTTTTAAAATTGTATCTTTAGGCACTTTGCAGCCTGTCGCAGTAAAACTTTTGTTCGCATTTCTTACATTTAATCAACATCATTTAATTTGAATAAATGAGAGGTGACTCAAGACTTTTGCACAGTACTGGACTTTGTATGGGCTCAGGGAGCCAATCATCAGTAAGGTCTTATAAACTAATGGTCTAAGTTGTCATGTTAGAATTGATCTGAGTTGATTGGATTCAGAACACTTAAGTAACTTGCAAGAAAGCATTCTACCTTAAAAGTTATAGAATTGCCTTTGAGCAGCACAGAACTGTTAATAGCTAAGTTTAAAAAAAAAGCTAAGATTGATATTTTTTTGCATCTGACCTCTGCCTGCACTGCAGTCTTTTTCCTCAGAATGGCATTTCGAATGAGGCTTTATTTGCTCGGCACAATAACGTAGATGAAATTATTTAAAATGCAAACTACTTGTGCTCATTCTTCACCCATACTGCCTAATGCCACATTCATTCCAACCTCTTACTGTACATTCATGGTATCACCTCATTCTATACTAAGCTGGATGTCTGGCTTCCTGCTGCAACACACCAGACCGGTCAGGGATAAAGTTGTGGAGAAGTTTAAAGTAGGGTTAGGTTATTTAAAAAATCCCAAGCTTTGAACATGTCATGGAGCACTGTTCAATCCATCATCTGAAAATGGAAAGAATATGGCACAACTGCAAACCCAACAAGACATGGCCGACCACCTAAACTGATATATGGAGAGCATTAAACAGAGAAGCATCAAAGTGCTCCATGGTAATTCTGGAGTAGCTGCAGAGATCCACAGCTCAGATGGGAGAATCTGTCCACAGGAGAAATATTAGTCATGCACTCCACAAATCTGGCCCTTATGGAAGAGTGGCAAGAAGAAAGCCATTGTTGAAAGAAAGCCATAAGAAGTCTGTTTGCAGTTTTCAACAAGCCATGTGGAACTGTATCTAACTGTATGGCTAGCTATCAAAATGGTCACTACACAAGCACCGGTGATCACCAACAGGGGAGCTCATCTTTGCCCAGGACTAGCCTCGTCTCTCTGTTAGATGGTCGATAACCACAAATCTCCTTTCTGCTTGTCAGTGGGAAATCGAAAAATCTGTCTTCCAGGTTTTTGACCTCGTATGTTGTGGCATTCACAATGGACAACAACTGTCCAGCGTTGTACAAGTGGAGTTCAAGTCAAACTAGGACTTTTGATTGGGGTCAGGGGTAGTTTAGTGGTTAAAGCATTGACCTACTGATCAGAAGGTCCCAGATTAAAACGACCAAGTTGCCATTGTTGAGCCTTTGAGAGGTATAATGAGATAAAACGTAAGTCGCTCTGGATGAGGGAGTCTGCCAAATGCCATAAAAAATGTAAATGATTATGCAGAATAACAGAAAACAGTTATGAGAGTAAAAACTACCGTTATTAGTAGGGGCATCCTTCGCGTTATGGCTGATTGGTGTATACGCTCCGCACAGAGGTGCGATTTACAGAACAGCTTGACAAGAGACGACTGAATCGAAATTTCCACAATTCTATGTAAATCAAATATTGTCACAGTAAAGCGACAAATCCAAATACAATAACTGGCTAAACCAATCATTTAGCTCGAAAGTTTGGAAAATTCTCCAGCTCCCCACTTTATGTAAAGCAAACTCCTATTTGTTGTTTTTCCATGAACAAGTTGAACTAGACCTAATCTAGTATGAATCTACAGTAGTGTATAATCATGTCTCTCATTTCAGTTGGAGACTGTAATGGCCATCCAGCCATTGCAAACGGAGATGTTCACACGCAGCCAGATAAAACGGAACTAAAGGTTCAGTGTGCTTTGCTGTATAAACTCGAAGGACCAGAAATAGTCAAGTGTGTTAACGGAAAATGGTCAAAGCTACCAGTTTGTCTATGTGAGTACTGCTTGCTTTAACTTACAGTATGGAACAGTGGACAACAATACTGTAGCTCATTGTTATTTTCTATGTCTCCAGCCCCGTGTAAACTGGACCAGAGACTTTTTTACTCTGTGCAAGATGACTACATAGTCCATGGTGGAGAAAAGCGAGTTTGGTGTTACATGAATGGATGGATAGATGTAAAATGTAATAACGGAAGGACCCTCTATAAAGGATGTACGTTATCATTCGTGTCCCTTTTTTATTATTATCCTCACTGCGATTTATTGAATCCAGAAACTTCAGTGGATTTTCTTGATCTCTCTTTTTGATTACAGGTGGATTTTACGACTGGGTAAGTGAATAAACACCTTATACTGTACAACTTCTTATGACTGTATATCAACAATCTTGCTACACTCATCATGTGTATACGTATATCAGACACAACAATTGTAGTCCTAAAGTAACCCTACGTATTTGTATAATGTGTTGTATTGAAATATATGACATGGTATGTTTGTGGTATGTTTTTGCTTCCTTGTTTCCACAGTGATGCCTAAAATCTGCAGCTCAAATGGGTCCTCATGCAATTCAATGTTCATCTGTGAATGTACCTTTTAAAATGAAAAAATATCTATCAGTTTTGTTCCAAGACAAGACGAGCTGACACCTCGCCTCCATGCCATGCCGAATTGATGCAGTAATTCATGCTAAAGCAGCCACGAACAGGCTTGAGTGCACGAATGAACCTGTTTTTAAAATTTTTTTGATTTTCATAAAAATCAATGAATATTTTCCATGATATGCTACCATTTTGAGATGCACTGTATATATACACACACACACACACACACACTTAAGCATTTGGCAGATGCCCTTATCCAGAGCAACGTACATTATTTTTTATTTTTACATTTGAGCAATTGGGGGTTAAGTGCCCAACAGTGCCAACTTAGTGGCACTGGGGTTCGAACCCATGACCTTCCAATCTGTAGTCTAATGCCTTAACCACTGAGCCACCCCGAGCCCATTTATTGATAGCTGATATACACCAATAAGCCATAACATTAAAACCATTAACATTAAACCCACCAAGGTTTTGGGTTCCCATGTGTTGCTGCATTAGCCTTGGCCCCTACGGGCTCTATTCCACAAGACTTCTGGTGGTGTACCATAGTGTCTGGCACCAGGAAGTTGGTAGCGGATACTTTGGGTACTTTGGGATGTGGGGTGGTGCCTCTGTGGATCGAACTTGTTTGTCTGGCGCATCACAGAGTACTCAATCGTATTGGGATATAGAAAGTTTCCAGCCTGGGTTGGCTCCAAACTCTGTGGGATCAGACCGGACAGGATGGCCTTTGATCCCTGTGTGCATGTGCGTGTTTGTGTTCTGCACATTCGCCAAATTTCTGAATTAACCAGGGTTTAGGTCAAGATTGTAATGACCAGAGCTCCTACATGGGTGATGTTACAGAGGTTTTGTTCACTTATTATTCAGTTTACGGTTATAAAGGCACCAAGGAACTGCCTGTGAAGCATTGACATAAGGTTGTTAGGAGGGAAATAACCTGGAGAAGGTAATATAAAGATTTGTAACCTATTAATCAAAGAAATTTTTTTTTTTTTTTTAATGGCATGATCCAGACACTATGAAGTACATGCACTGCTGTTCTTTCAAACTGAGCTAACGGGTGAGATTTGACAGAGAAGAACCCAAGAGGTCAGCTATACCACAGAAGGAGTCCCAGAGCTAACTGGAGAGAAATAGGACAACCTGTGCAGACTTAAACAAGATCACCAGGTCTGGCCTGGAAGAGTGACCAGATGAAAACCATTTCTTAGAAAGGCTCGTGTCATCACAGCTCTCATTTTCCTGAAATTCCCGAATACTCTAGGTACTGTAACTACACTCTGTTTCATTATGACCTCCCGAAACGTAACTGCCATGATTTCTAATGGCCATCACAAAAACTAAATAATAACATCAAAACTCTGCTTTTATACTGCACTGTAATAACATCCAAACAAGAAATAACACACATTTCCTTCAAACATTTCAACACATTGCTTCAAATATTTCACAAACAGTCTTTGATATCCGCAGCTGCAGTTAAATTTATCTTTGCACCCCTTATCTTACACAAACTGAAAGAAAGGTATATGAAAACCACAAGGAAACTAATGTAGGTTTAACATTTGCATATGACATTTCTTCTTGAGACAGCTGGCCGCTACACATTCCATGGCTGGGGAGACTGAAATGCCGCCCCAGGCAACAACTGGAACTGAAAAATGTTTGGAGTTACATGATCCGACCTACAGAAATAAAAACGAAATCAAATTCTCTATATTAAAACCTTATATCAAATTTGAACTCTTATGTTTATTAATGTTGCTCAATTATATTTAACATACCTCACTGGTGTGGTAACAGAGGTGGGCGTTCCTTAAAATGACAAAAGTGCATTATTACTAACGAGGGCAATACGATTTCGTTATTTCAAAATAAAATGTTGTAAATAAAATGTGTGGTTAGAGCAGTTACTGTATGTCAGCATAACTTACTAAATCCATGCTCGTTCAGTGAACCCAGGGAGGATAAAGAAATGGCTGACTCCTGAGGAGACTTTCACATAAAACAAACAAACAAACAAACAAAATTATATACTGTATAAACACAAAAAAATAAAGAATGGTGGAACGTTCTTGGTTAAACAACAATAAAAAACGCACTACCATGCTGGGTCTGAAGTGTCGAAACCTCTCCATGGTATCAACAGGACCTGCGTTGCTATCAAAAGTGAACAAGGATACACTATTTACTGTAAGAAAGTGATTGAAATAATAAATTCAAAATGAATCAAATAATACGAGTGGTTTGTTCATTTACCTGACAGTCCTGGAGCGGGGAGTGACTTTGAAAAAGGGAAAGAGAAAGCTAGAATACTAGAATACTATAATACTACTGCATACAGTATGAACACATTTATTTATTTAAACAAATATACGATGGGTGTTCAAGAACACAGTTATGAGCGTTAAAACTCCCTTTATTTCTCTGTATAATCCCGTTACACACCATTTCATTAGTGCTTGGAAACCATCAAGATAGAAAGTTTTCTCAGTACACCGGAGCTGACGCTGGCCTCCCAGGAACTCCTTTAGTGGTCCAAACATGAGGAAATGGTTTGGAGCGATGTCAGGATTATACAGGGGATGTGGCAATAAACTCCCAAGGTTCTTAATAAACAAGAAAACCATTTTCTCACCTCACACTGTAGATGTAGTGAAATATCCCCTAGACGTAATACATCCACAAAGGCGCTCTGTGTACTGTACTATACTCTGTCACTGTATGCGCATTAAATTCCCTAACTTATTGTGTTATTCCAACTTATTCCTGCTTCCCGTTATTCCTTGCATGAACTATAGGTAATATTTTTTATTAAATAACTTCTTGTCATCATGTCTGCAATGGCAAAGTTAATCGTTTAATTATTTGCCGTTAAGAAAGGTAAATAATGTAGAAACACAATAATGCTCAGATTGGATAATGTGACCATCTCCCTGCCTTCGCTTATTCAGGAATGAGAGGACGATGCAAAGACGTGACCACTGATAACATGCTGTACCATGTTTAACTACTTCATTTAATCCGGTGCGTCTGCTATTTTAAAGGTATGTGAAAAATACAAGAGCATTATGTCACTAAATACCTGGGGACGTCACAGCCACTGGTAATGTCACTCTTGTAATGCTTTTGTGAATAATAAAAAAAAAGAACTATTATTCAACTTTCATCATCGCTATAGAATTAGAAAACACAATATTCACAAATATTCATTGAAAGTGCACAAGTACTGATGATACCCATTAGCTTTAAAGGTCCCAGGGGATACCTGTGCGTGAGAAGAGAAACAGATTTTTCAGTACTGTTTTCAACCAGATTCAGTATACACACAAACACACAAGCTGTCTGTCTCACCCTCCTCTGGGAGAGAGGCTTCTTCAATTCGGCATTCTCCTTCCTGAGCTCTGACACCTGCCTACACACCAAGACAAGTACAGAACATAAGTAAGAACTTAATGCATCTACTGCAAATGAACATGTATTTTTAATGAGCCTGATTATCATACATCTACATACTGGATGAGCAACAACCATAAACCATAAACATTAGTGATGGGTCGTTCATGAACAATTAGTTTTTTTTTAACAAATCTTTAACGTGACTCAGAAGAACGAATAGTCTCGGAGAGTGAATCGTTCATTTTCAACTGGGCGCGCATGCGCAAATCATCGCATAACCTCCATAGGTTATGTACAGGAAACAGAATTGAACGATTCTCCTCAATGAGTCTTCTACTCTGAGTCGTTCATTCCTTTGTCACTTGACTCCCATAGACGCTATGCGATGCAATAGATTCAAAAGAACGAACGACTCAGACTGGAAGATATGAGAGATGAGCTACTCATTCTGTTTATTATAATATGTCCTTAGCTGCATTGTAATATTTTCAATACTGGAACTATAGTCAAAATTTGTGTATGTATGTAGACGTATTGGGAGTCTTTTTATTTTATTTTATTTCTGATAAAAAGAACCAAATTAACTAAATGACATAAAAAAAGATTTGTTCATTTTGATGAACGAGATTCAAAGAACCGAGTCACTACAATGATTCAAACTTCCCATCACTAATAAACATGAGCCTGTTTTATATCATTCTTTTTTGTCAACTATAACACATGACATAAGACAGGTGAGACGATACTGGAGGACAAATTGAGACTATAACAGTTTATAATAAATGAGAAGGTGACTGATGCACCTGTGGCACTGTTCACTGACTTCCTTTAGTCGTCTCTCCATCTCCAGAAGTTTGTGTTTCTGGAATGCTATGACTCTGTCTTTCTGTTTTCTCTGGAAGGTCGCAATCTGAAACCAAATAATGTGTAGTGTTTACGAAAGCTTTGGGCCGAAATAATCTGATCTATACTTTTAATACAGTGTTGCAAACATTCCCAAACATTTTACAGAAGCATGCAAAATGATATGCTGTTGATCCATCCACTGCTCCCGTTAAGGGTCGCCACAGCGGATGATCCCTTCCTGATGCAACACTTCCATTTGTATCTCAGTTTTACACTAAATATATTTATATAAATATATTGAAAGATATTCTAGGATGCCTCAAGAGGAGGATGAGGTGGCAGGCTGGCTCAGTGATTAGCAATGTTGCCTCACACCTCCAGGTTTGATTCCCGCTCCAAAGGCAAAAGGCAAATTAAGCAAACTGACTTTCCCAAATTGCCAGTTGTGTGTGAATAACAACTGGGTGTCGAGTTGGCAACCCAACCCCTTAAGTACACTATATTGCCAAAAGTATTTGCTCTCCTGCCTTCACATGCATATGAACTTGAGTAAGATCCACTTCTGAATACATGCACAAGCTCTTTAATATGATGTTGGCCCACGATTAATTTGCAGCTATTTGTTGTAATTGCAGCTTCAAATCTTCTGGGAAGTCTTTCCATAAGGTTTAGGAGTGTGTTTGTATAAGAAGTGCATTTGTGAGGTCAGACAGTAATGTTAGATGAGAAGGCCTGGCTCGCAGTCTCCGCTCTAATTCATCCCCGAGGAGTTCTATCAGGTTCTTCCAAACCAAACCTGCTCATACATGTCTTTATGGACCTTGTTTTGTGCAACAAAAAAAAAAGGTGGGGTGACCAGTCCATGCACAAGCTCTGCTAAGACACTAGGAACACTTTTGAGAACTGGAACAAGGAACTCCCTTAATCCTCTCTCTTCAGAAGGCAATGCCTGAAATCTTTGGACAAGCTATTTTAGTTTCTAAAGTTTTCATGGGTTTCAGAGGATCATGGGAGCGCGCTACAGGGCAATAGTTATGGTATGGTTTGGGGGTCTAGAGGTAGTGAGGTATGGACACAGCCTGGTCTCTATGAGAGAAGCTTGACAATATTTCAGGGAACCTTCACTGTGAAACGTATTTTATGAAATGTTGATAGAGGACAAGGCAGAAAGTATTTGTTGGATTTCTTACGGAAGAAGGAATAAAAAAAGAGGATTTAAACTAAAATTAATAATAATAATAATAATAATAATACGGTGGATGCCAACTGCCGGTAAACACCAGGAAGAAGAAGGAGGAAAACCCTCAGGGTAGAGCTACCGTTCCTTTAAATCAACTGAAGCCAGCTGAGCTGGGTTTGGAACATTACAGTAATCCCCCCTGTTCAGTTCCATCTAGAACTCTATCAGGCACATCTCACTGGAAGGAGACCCCAGGGCAGACCCCTAACCCAAAACAGACGTTATATCTAACAGTTGACCCGGGGACATTCGGGGATCACCCAGGAGGAGCTGGAATCTGTGACTGTGGAGAAAGAAGTCTGGGCTTCATTAGCAACATCAAAACCTAGAAACTGAAAGTTACTTATTTTAAAACATTTAAGGAGAACATACAAGAACTTTCTTTTTCCCCCAAAATGTCAAGTTTGAGTTCAGAACCAAAGAGCAAATTAAGTACTTATACAAACATGTTACTGTATAGACCTGTGCAATACGCTCCAGTCGGGTATGAATGATGTTTACAGGATCTTTGAAGAACATCTGCTCTTGAGGTTTCATCTTTAGCAAGTTCAATAAAGAAGACAGACACAAAAAAATGAGAAGAGAGAAGTCATTATTTGAATCTTTCTTACAGGTGCAAAAATCGTTGAGTAGTTCTTAACAATAAGGGTTGCAAATGATATGGGATAAAGATTAAGAATAAACGAATAAGTAAATAACAACGGCCCGCATCCCAACCCCAACCTGATTAAGTAAAAACTATGGCTTTCCTGATACTTTTTGGAGAATTGTATGGACAAATTATGCAAGTTCCTTAAATATATATACAGTTCATATAGTTGGAGGAGTTAAATAAGGTCAGTCCTTACAT
The DNA here is from genome assembly GCA_030014215.1 of Clariallabes teugelsi. NCBI lineage: Eukaryota > Metazoa > Chordata > Actinopteri > Siluriformes > Clariidae > Clariallabes > Clariallabes teugelsi. Next base: position 30,424,974 of record JAQMYG010000001.1, read on the forward strand.
GTTTATTTCCCCAAAGACATACATGGATATTTGTTATACAGCTGAGCGACTTGGTTATATGAGGGCTGCACGATTCTTGCATGCTAAAAATCTTGATTTTTCTACAATTCTCACGCACATTTCCCATTTTCTTCAACCAAAACATTTATTCCAATCAAGTTATTTTAAAATCAAAAAATAAATAAATATGTTGAGCCTGTATACACAGGATTCATTTTCAACACAACATTGTAGTTTTTCCTTATTTTAGGGCACTTCATTTAAGTAACTTAATAGCTGTTAAAATAGAAAGCAAACAATAATAAATAAAATAACTAATAAATAGCACCTGGACACTCAGCCAACTACAGTACTTGATCAGATGTGTTAGTTTATATCATTATTAACAGCATAAGTTAAATATATTTGAGTTTGTTAGGTAGTGTGAAATTAAATACAGTTTACAGTATAGAATTTACTGTTGTTAAAGGTGTTATTGCTCAATCTTCATATAGTTCTAGTATACGTTTATGTAGTTATTCTCAGAATCTTTAGCAGCTAGAATCATCGTGTCAGGTTTAATTAACTAGTACAATAGTATTTATTTTATGTTTAAAGTATTCACCTTTTTCCTAACAAAAAAATAATAATAATAAACAAATGCGAGCTATAATTATAAGTATATACTAGCTGCCAAATGAAAGAATGGAAGAGCACGTAACAGTACAGTGCCTCCTCTAGCCTTTGATTGACTGGAATTAAGTGAGCTAGCATTGTGCTGCTGAGCATGATTGAGTGAATGACTGAATTCTTCGCTAATCTCAGGCCTGATTGGTGGATTTAAAGTGTTTTGCTTTACGCTGTGTGAGTGTGACTGATATATAAGCAAACAAGAGAATGCAGCGTTATCTGAATGCAGGTCAATACTTGCAAGTAAATCGCCATCATTCAGAAACGAGATCATGATTTTTTTTTTTCCTCAGTTAATCGTGCAGCCCTAGTTATGACTGATGTACTTTGAGAGTAGGGAAGGAGACACTTCCAGTTCCCTATCAAACAAACCTGGTCAGATATTGGCAAGTAGCTGCAGCTGGATCGACAGATAGAGCAGTGATCTGAGAAAGGATGACAAAGACAATCTATTAGAAGCAGTCTTATGCTGACACTGGCTGATTATAATGTTTGTGTTAATTGTTTAGCAAATCCCATCTTTAAAATCAACCTTAGTGTGGAAAGCTACCATCTGGCAACATACAGGTTGAGCTGCAAAAACTGGAAACGAATTTCTAAAAAGTTATTTTCTGGAGTTGTAATTGATCAATAACGTCATAATTGCCGTAATGTCCAGTCATTTTCTTTAAAAATCTCTGTCTACAGCTGGCATCACTAAATGGTGGACCGTGATCTGGTTCTGGACTAAGTGACAGTTCTAACCGGACCTTGATGCTTTTCTGATAAATAAGAATAATTAATATACCGGTAATCTATCGCTTTTCCCTCCTCAAGACGGGCGTGGCTACAAGCGTGCCCATCTTGTAGCTTAAGCCAATCAACGAGATACCATGTATACACAAAACGTTTAAAAGAACCAGAAATGAAAGAAGGCACAGAGAAAGGAGAGTATAAAAACTGAACCTTAAAAGATGAATGGCCAGGTCAATGTATGTTTATTCTTCCTGAGGAAAGTTTAAAACCAGTTTGTCTCATACTGTAGGTTTCTGAAACCGCTGAGCTAATAAAAAGCAGTAATGTGAAGAACCACTACGAGATAAAACACGGGTCGTTAGAGCAGCAGTCTGAGGTGTGGGCGTGTAAAATACCCGAACGAAGAGCCCGGTATGACAGAGCAACCAGAGTCCTTTCACATTCATTTACAGCCAAGAAACGTGCAAATGAAGATTCACTAAGAATAGATTAAAGATTGTTGTTTGTATTAAATACCAATACAAGGAAATATAGTGTACAAGGCCATCAAAATGCCACGTGTTTAACATCGTCACTTAAAATTGACAACAAATATTAGTAAAATGCTATAAACAATTAACATTTCATATTTTTTATAGACTTAGAATTACTGTATGTATAGAGATCTGAATTCTAACACAAACATATTCAAAACCTCAGCTCGAAGAAAATTTCATTGACCGGATAGAATTTTTCTAAAAGATTTCTTAAATTTGAATTTAGTACCCGTGGTCTACAGTGTAATATTACTGAAACTCTTTTCTTTTTATCCACATTAAAACTTAAGCGGCACAGATCTGTGCCAGCAATACAGCATAGATCAATGACAATTAAAAAAAAAAAAAAAAAGGGCTTATGTTGAAGTCTTTCCAGTGTGTGTTAGCGGGGAGGCTTCAGACTTACATACAAACTGTGTATTTGGGTTTTCGGGGTAGAAAATGATTTATACTTTTATACAGGGTAAATTTTACCACTACCGGAATATGGAAATGGGGCACTGGTGGCTCAGTGGTAGGTGTTTCGCCTGCCATGCGGAAGGCCCGGGTTCGATTCCCAGCCAGTGCCCA
>JAQMYG010000001.1:30458482-30470232 GCA_030014215.1 Clariallabes teugelsi
ATTTGTTCCTTTAAGGATAACATTTTAAAATGCTGGACAAGTATTACTTATGATTAACCAACGTGCAAATAAAACTCAGTTAATAAAGCCTGTTGTTTTTCATGATGAGAGAATTTAAAATATCTGTTTGATATAAAAGAAAAAAAACCTATTGTTACAGTATGATAATCTTGTGTAAATACGGTACCAATTAAAAGTTCAGACACACCTTCTAATCCAATTTTAAGAGATTTTAAAACTATGAAATAACACATATGGCATATCGGGTAATTAAATTACAATGACATCAACATTCAGTTATTTTAAAGCCACAAAGGTCAGCTGTTCTGGAATAGTTCTTGCAAGAACAGTATTGTGTCGATCACATTTGCAAAACCCATCATGCACCATGATGATGAAACTGGTTCTCATGAAGACCTTCCCAAAAAAGTAAGACCAAGACGTACCACTGCTGCAGAGGAGAAGTTCACTTAGAGTCACCAGCCTCAGAAATCAATTAACAACCAGAACCTCAGATTAGAGCCGTTATGAAGGGTATACAGATCATAAGTAGCAGATACACCTGAATATCAACTGTTAAAAAAAATTACTGCATATTTTTTGCCGCCTTCTGTATTGTTTAACAATATAGAAAGAAATAAAACTCATGTGAACGACCATGAAATCAGAAGGTGTGTCCAAACTTTCCAGGATATCATGGTATTATTCAACTATAAAAAAAAAAAAAAATGTAAATTTTTTTTAAAAAAGCCGGTGGAAATCATTTTAAAAAGAAAACAAAAAAAAAAATCTGTTCTTTCCTATAAGAATATTTGTTGGTAATGACAGTCTTACACATGTTGTTATAAGCTAAAAGAGAAAGTCAAAAAGTCAGACCAAAAAAAAAAAAATAAAAAAATAATAAATAATAATAAACAATATTATCTCGGCACCTTTGAGAAAGTGCTGTGCTCCATCAAGGCACTCTGGGGAAAGCTCGTTGTCACCAAAGGAACCTAAAAGCTCACTGACGATGATGTCGGCTTTCTCGGTAGCCGTCCACTCCCGCATGTCACACGATACAACCGTCACCTGATCTCCCCATTCTTCAAACTTCCAGTTCTCCAGCCTGCCGAGGTCATGAATAAAAAGTTACGGTGGTTTCCAATCAAGCTTCCCCCCCTATATGCCTGAAAATACAACAACAAATATCTGAAGTATCCGTACGTGACGACAGCATTGGGGTTCTTTTCAACAGCGTACACCCGCAGCTTTCTGTCTGCCTGCTTCGCGGCACGTAGCGAGGCGTTCACCAGAGGGCCGCGTCCGGCACCCAGCACCATCAGCACCCTGGGCAAGGCACACAGTAACAGCACATTCACACTTTTACTGAACTGCTCGTCATCTCAAACAGTTCATCATCCTTATCTCATATAAGAAATTTATCCCAAAGGCCTTCCTTCAAACTTACATGTTTTTACTTAATAGTCACCTCTTTCCTTTGAAGTCAGATTGTGAAGATCAGCACTCACTCATTAAGAAAAGCATAATTGAAGGAATAACATCTGCTCATACATGGATCAGTATGTCAATGAACTGCATTTCATGGCTTTTCAAATTACTTCTATCCACAAATGTAACTTTAAGACAAGTGTTGCAGAGACACTCTTGAGTATTCTCCATTTGTGAGTAATGGTGCTCACTGTGCTTCACTGGAGTCCCAAAGCCTTGGAAGTACAGTAGCTTTGTAACATGTCAATTACTTTGTTTCTTCAGATCGTATTGCTTTTTTGAGGTCTTTCACCCTGCTTTTGTCAGACAGAGTGATTTCTTGATTCAACAGGTACAACAGTAATCAGTCCTGGGTATGGAAAGTGAAATTTAACTCATCTTTCCAAAAAAATAAAAAATAAAATAAATCACAGTTCATTCATGATTTTTATTCAGCAAGGGGTTGGGAACAATTACTTTTTCACATAGGTCCAAGTAGGTTTGGACAGCTTTTTTCCACTTAATAAATGAAATCCTAATTTAAAAACTGTATTTATTTGGGTTGTATTAAAATGTGTTTTATGATCTAAATCATTTAAGTGTGACAAATATGCAAAAAATAAAAACATTTAAAAAATAATAATAATCAGAAATACTTTTTTCATGGCACGCACACAGGAAATTAGACCCCCCCCCCCTGTATTGGAAATGTACAGCTTTGAGTTTTGTTATGCTCCTAATAAAAATATCGGGTGAAATCATTTAAATGGGTGTTTTATATACTCACTGTACGTTGGTTTCTTTCTGCTCCTCTGGAACTCTGTCCAGTAGACATTTATACACCGCCTACAGAAGCGGATAAATTTAACAAATTAGTGACACGAGATTTACAACTGACACTATTTAAGCACCGTGTCCTCTGCTCACCTGCTGGTATTGCGAATACTTGATTGGATCCTTTTCAAAAACCTCATACGTCTGTGACTCCAGATTGTCCATCAGAGGCTGAAAAAAAGGGCAGATTTTTTAGACATCAACGTGGCACTCGCCAGGCTCTGAAAGTCTCCTTGTTTATGTTTGTTTATCTACACACCTGTAACGGTGACTGCAGGTAGTCCTCGTATCCCTTGGCAAACAGCTCGTAAGCGTTGGGTGCCGGCCGGTTCTGGTTGAGGTATTCTAGGTACTGCAGATAGGAACGGAAGTCCTTCTCGTTGTGGCGACTCGCCCCGGTAAATATGAACTGAGACTCGAGCTGGAGTGGACGAGAAGAGTGTTTAGTTTGGTAAAGTTTACACGGTAACTGTAAAAAGAACAGCAGGAAATCCTGCTTACCTTAAAAAGACGGAAAATGATCCGCTGATGGGCTTTGGAGAGCACGGGAAATCCTTTCTTATTGGTCAGAAAGATGTTGGTGGGAAGAATGGCAGCTTTGATCGGTTCCCCGAGCCACTTGTCAATCACGGTGTCGGACGGAATGTCTGCAGCGATCTCAATGGCTTTGGACAGAAGCGGGAAAAAAAAAAAGGATTAGAATATTATAATCAAGATATTCTACAACACAATTTTTTTTTCATGATCTGGATGATTACAATGTGATGCTCACCAAGACAAATCCTTTTGTTGTAGTCACAAAGTGTCCTGAACGAGTGCCACCTAATGGAATCGAAGCAAAGACAGAAAAACTAATGTTTAGGTAAAAAAAATTATAATAATAAGATAAAACAAAAGATGAAAGAAATACTGGGCCTTGTTCTGGTCTTGTGCTAAAACCTTCAGATCAGGTTTTCATAAAATTAATCAAACTATACATACAGGGGTGAGTCAAAACTTATCCATACTCCGGTTATATTAAAACTTCTGTCTCCTCAGTCGCTGCAGTGCAGGTGTGAACGCATTACATCAGCTCATTTGTAACTGCGGTGTGAGCAAAAATAGATGCCCCACTTGTGATTTGCACAAAAGAAGAGCAGCGTGCAGTGATGTGTTTTTTTTTTTTTTGGTGGTCTGTGGGTGTACCAGGTGCTGAAACAACTAACGAAAGAGTGTAAACAGACTGGATACTCTAAGGAAGGTGAAAATTTTCTTAAAGAGAATTATTACTGGTGACGAGACATGGATTCATCCCTACGAGCCTGAGAGTAAACGACAGAGTCTGGAGCGGAAACATCCTCAATCGCCGACCGAGAAAAAGTAAAAAAAAATTTAAAAAAAAAAGTCAACCATCAGCTGAAAAATACATCAATGTTTACAGTTTTCTGAGATTCTCACGGGCCAATATTGTAGCATTATCATGAAAAAGGTTCAACCATCAACAGTGTTGTTACAGTGGGCCGCTTATTGAAGAGCTGAAGACTGAACTTCAGATTAAAGCAGAGGACTGATATCCAAGAGCATTGTAAGGTCGCATGACGATGCACTTCTGCACACACTGCAAAAACTTCATTGAGGTGATAAAGCATCCTCCCTATAGTCCTGATCTCGCTCTATCTGACTTTCACTAGTCTGGTCGCCTAAAAACAGCCCTACGAGGATAAAAGATTCACTCCTGATGAAGAGAGTGGTGCCATCGTGGCTCGCAGCTCAGCTTAAAATTTTTTTTTAATAAGTAAAAAGCTTGTTGACAGATTAACAAAGTACGACAAATGATTAATTTGGCTTTTCTAAAAGTTAATTAAAATAAATTCTACAGCCAGAGGACGGATCATTTTTCACTCGCCCTCGCTTATTAACCCTCTCATAATCTTAACCACATAGTTTGTCAGTAGGGAACGAAGAATGTCAAAATGCACATCATTTTCTCACCAGCCCCAGGTTTTCTCTTCATTGTCAGCATCGTCCATCTGTTTGTTTGGATCGTTTTCAATGAGGTCTTCACGGGTGTCCTCGGGTGCCAGCAGGGGAACTCGGATCCAAAACTGAAACGCAGTTAAACAGCAGCATTGTGGATACAAGCGGCATAAACGACCCTATTAGACAACCTTTTTTTTGTAATGTTATTTTTAGATATTCAGTTAGATCTCCAATGTGTGTACAAACATAAAACATGGAAAAAAAAAAAAAGATCTGCGGTGGGGCGGCATTAGTTCTCTTATATAGACAATAAGAGAGGGGGATTCAGAGGGGGAGTAAAATAAAAGGAGGATGAGATATAAGAAAAACATGAGAGATATTTTAGCTGGAACATTTGGGGGACATCCGTGTAACCTTTTCATAAAGCTTATCTAGTGGTTATTGTAACCCAGTTTTATGTTGGGTTGCATCGCACCACCTTGGAGTGAATTATTTAAGCATTTGTTTAAATATTTGCCCTGTTTCTTTATTTAACTAGTTATTTGGTGAGCCAACACATACGCTTCTATCTAGTGGAAGTAACTAAGGGTGTTCTCACATTATGGCCCTGGGGTTGTTTCAGAGAACACTTGATCCCAAAGACTGGTTCATCGTGTTCACAATCTTTCCACACTCGAGAAACGTGCCCACTGGAATAGGTGGTCTCAAGAACGATACAATATACAGGTAGTCCCCGACTTACAGACATTCGAGTTACGAATTTCCACAGATACGAACATTCCTAGATGCGAACAGATCGGGGACGTAGCTCACGTGTATTGTGCAAAAAATAGACACTGCAGTGGACCAGATACCAATATTTACAATTATGTACAATATATTTCAGTATTTAAGTGAACCTATGAAATGTCTTAAGTCTGGTATATTGTACGTGTTCGTGTGGGCGTGCGGGAGAAATGAGTCGGCCTTACCGTTTTCAATGAATCAGTCGGGGGGCGCGATGATAGAGAATGGCTGTTTTGCTGGTAAATAATCCTAATTTCTGAAAATCCCCAACAAGTTTACAGTCCAATACAGTGGAAAACAGCTCTGAGACAAAATGGTGACCAGTAGCTTTGTACCTCACGACTTAAAGATACAGGGACAACACTGTTACATTTGCTGTGTGAGATTAATTTCCTGGTTTATGGTTTTTGGACACATGATGGCAGTGTGGGAAAAGGGGACAGAGATTTAGTCAAGTGGATTGATATGCTTGACGTTGTATATTCGTGTCAAGGGCATATAAGACTCACTCTGTCGGACAGAAGAACAAATCCGACTTACGAACGTGCTCCCGAAACAGAACTCGTTCATAAGTCGGGGACTACCTGTGCAATACTGAAGCCAACAGTACTCGAGAATGGAAGGAGATCATTGTTTAGATGTGACATAAGATGACTCAAGACGCAAACAACAGAGTTGCTCCTGACATTTTTCCCGAAATATAGGCAAAGAGCGAAAGTTAACTTACATGTTTTCATCTTCTTGTGTTTAATGGTGGCTCACAAACCAAGTACAGTGGAACCTCAGATCGCGAGTAATGCGGTTTGCGAGTGTTCCGCAAGACGAGCAAAGATTGTTAATAAATTTTTACTTGAAAAACGAGCAAGTCTTGGTTTACGAGTACCGAGTATCATGTATCACGCATACGCTGCTTGTTTTGGCGCCAACGTTTTTTCTCTCTCTTGCACTGCGGAATTGTGGGTAATCGTCTCCCCTGCTCAGTCTTAGTGCGCGTCTCTCACTGGTATAATCAACATCTGTGCACGTGTGTACTGTTTACTAGAACACTGTGACCCTGTGTGTGTGCATAAAACATCTTTTATTTTGTGTTTTTATTTAGCATTTTGTAATTTTCTCCCTCTCTGTATCAGCCTGTCATTATGTGTGTGTGTGCGCATAATTTGACACCGTGCCTCTTCACACACACACTGTCGCCTTTACCTTTACAAAGTGGTAATAAGAATGTTTTGGCAGGCAGCTGCTCTCTCCTCAGTACTGCGGACTGTACCAACCAACTGTACTTTCACCCAGGCAGCGACCGAAAATTTGTGTAATTAATGATTGTGGACGATCTGAGATGGGGAGTTATACATATAGGTAAAAGTTCCTGTGCTGTTACCATCTATTATCAACACTCCAGGAACGCCTCTCGTCCAATCAGATTACTCGGTCAGAACTAACTGGTGTATCATTTCTTCTAAATCGATCTGTTGGTTTATGACAACAAACAGTTGCACGCTCACCATGGACGAATGATGTCCGGTGTGCAAGTGGTTTAGCAGGACCCGGGCCAAGTTGGCGCACTGCGCGCTCCTCAGCGGGATCATAAAGGCGGGTAACCCCAGGTAAGCACAGAAATTCAGCTCCTGTACCAGCGCCTGCAAGGATACAGAGTTCAATGTGAGCGATGTGGAGATTTAAAATGATGACAAAAGCTGCAATGTTACTTCTTGGTTAAAAAAAAAAAAAAAAAAAAAAAAAAAAAAAAAAGCTGTCCATGAAAGGCGAAAATGAGTTCTGGTTTACCGCCTCAGAGTTCCTACGCTCTGTGGTCAGTTCTGAGTCGGCGTCTATCCATGGCGAGAGCTTCCCGACAATAAGAGTGTTCCAGTCTGGTTTTGCACGAACACAAACAGATTAATAATAAATGACAAGGTCTAGATGGATAAACACAAACCAATAGAGACAAACTTCCATCATTGTCTCAGGCTTTCATCTATGATCCGTGGTATTCCGTCCTCAAATCTCACGCAAATATAATTTACTGTTAAATAGTACTAAAATAGTAAAAATCGCGCCAACGTATTCAGAAATTTCAAACAAATGACAAATGACTCACCGCGTCCACACAGCAGCAGGTCAGAGCGGGTCTGAGCTCCGGGTCTGGTCTTGGCAGGGTCCAGTTCAAACTCTCTCCGGAAACGAGGATGGAAAAGAGGCATACAGAGGAAGTCGAAGCTGAACAAAGAGAGAGAGAAAAAAGAACTTGATTTTATTAAGAGGAAAATAAAGCTTTCGACTCTTCGGCTCACATTACAGCTGCTGGTTATATGGGCTGAAAGAGCAAGTTCAGTCACACTCACCAGCAGTGTGTGACAGAAAGGCATGAGATTGGATTCTCAGTCTAATGACCGATCACCAATCACTAGAGTTCTCAACGTCTTACCGCTGTTCCCAGTGACTAATCACTGATTACCACTATTGTTCTTAACCACTTGCGACATGATGATATATTGGTATCGTTATAAATTGCATCCCAATATTTTCTAAAACACAAGGTTTATCATGATGGTTTTTCCAAACAGCAACACCAAGCTATGATTTAAAGAAGCGGATTTGATTGGGCCTGTAAAACACACATTTTGTATATATATTTTTTAGAAAATATTGACATTTTTAGATTTTTTTTCCCCCCAGTACCAAAAATCCCCCCTCTTTTTATTGGCAGTTGGCAGTAAACCTATATATGGATGGGACTCACCAATCACTTCCCGACATGAAATTAATGAAACCCCAGTGCTGATTCAATTAAAATTGCTAGACTAAATTGCACTCACAGTGTTTTGAGACCGGTGTAAGCGTGTGCAATAAGTAGGTTTATAAGATTACTTCGCTCAGAGTTTGGCAGTCACAAAAGAATCACGATTCATCACTGAATTGATCCCCATGTCTACATACTGTAGTAGTGATGGCAATCATAAGGGAACACCCGATATGATATTATCATGCTATCTGAAAGTATCATGATTTTATAAATATCCTAATTCAAAATTTTTATATACATGAAAAAAAATTATTATTTTTTTTGGGTCGATATGTAACTGTTTAAGACCCAAAGTTTAAGAACAGCGCCTGAATTGTTACGTTGTGAACTGGTGAGCAGGAAACCCAACGAGACGGTTATTTCATGGGCATAAAGGCATGGGGAAAGTTCACATCATATTATAAAACCTTACAGTAACTGAATCGATATCACAATATAATATATTTTTATGATGTCACCAGGAAACTAATAAAACTGAAACAGTTTTCTTTATAACTAACCGTTTCCTTCCTCCATTTCTACTGCAACAAACTTACTTAAAATAAAAAAAAAACATAAATAATAAATATTTTGTTTCTAGTGCCAGAGTTCTTTGATCTCCACTCAATTCTAACTTTAGAAACTAAAGGTATTTCGATGTGAAAAAAAATCACGACCATAGGATGAATATGCAGATTAACCCATGACGTCACCTAGCAACGTCCAGCGAGTGACGCGGTCATCTGGCGACTTGTAGCGCACGCGATACCTGACGCTACTTTCCCCTGAACCGAGACCCCAGACCATCATTATTAAACTTTCACAAGTTCCATCAGCCTTAACTGAATCTCCTGGCGCTGCTGAAAACCCGCGATCTGCGTGAACGGACACTTTAATTCTAACTTGAGCAACACCACGAGCAGTAATGCTACCTTACACCGCTAGCAAGTGCATTAGCTCTATAGCTAGCATCCCAGACCGGTTTATTAGCAACAAGGCTAACAATTAAATAAAACAATAAGCAAATAATAAATATATATGTTTCAGTGTTAAACACTCCCGCCCAGAGCTGCAACACAACTACTACACACTGTGTGAGGAAACACTCCTTGTGTGTTATTTCGATAAGCCGCTTAGCAACCGCGGACCAGACAGTGTGTGAGCATCACGTGCGATCACACAGACAGCCGAAGTTCAGTGTAAACCCGTCCTAAACCGCTCCTCCTACGTTCAGCAACGGCACCGGACATTCCGCTGGCTTACCCAAGTTTAGCGACTGCGGCGAGTGTATCCGCCACCTCGGGAACACAACTTAAATCTCTCCCGCAGGAGACCCTGCTCCCTGTGCTGGCGGACGCCATGGTGTACAGCAGAGATGGGAGGGAAAGAACAGCGAAATCTCAGACACACACCGCTATAGAGAAATGGACGCCATGTTGGCTCAAAGGATGGAAAGATCTGGCCGTAACAACCGATTCGTTTTCAGATCCAAAATGGCGACGGCCCACGTGGTAGTTACGTCCCGCGAAATCCCGCGAGATTTAAACGACAAAAATGATTGTGGAGCGTCTGTGGAACGTCTTAGCATACAAATGAATACTGAATGAATGAATCACACACACACACACACTTTTGGCAAAAGTATTTGCTCGTCTGCCTTCACATGCATATAAACTTGAGTAATTCTTAATCCACAAGGTTTAATATAATGTTGGCCCACCCTTTTCAGCTATAACAGCTTCAACTCTTTTTAAAGGTTTTACACAAGGTTTGGAGTGTGTTTATTTTTAACCGTTCTTCCATGAATGGGCAGGAATTCCCACTCCAAAATCTTGCGACGAAGAGTGGAAGCTTACGTATATAGCTGCAAAAGGGGACCGACTCCCTATTGAAGTACATGTATTTGGATAACATGTCATTGCAGGTTTGGCCAAATACTTTTGTCCATATAGTGAACATACATTCACTTGTCATTAGGTTCATAAGATCATTAGATACACCTCGTTAGTACTGAGTTGGATGCCCTGTTGCCTTCAGAACTACCTTAACATACCTTTGTGCCATAGATTGATTACTGCCATGATAGTTGCTGCAGATTTGTCGGCTGCATGTCCATGATTATCCCGAATCTGCTGTTCCACCACATCTGGTGAATGTGGAGGCCATTTGAGTACAGTGACCTCCTTGTCATGTTTGAGGTTATTTTAGCTTTGTGACATTTGTGTGTTATCCTGTGCTCATGAAGGTATGGACATGATCAGCAACAATACTTAGTTCGGCAGTGGCACTTTAACTATACTCAGGGGCTAAGAAAATCTCCCCCACACCATTACACCACTACCGCCGGCATGAACCATTGATACAAAGCAGGATGGATCCTTGCTTGTATGTTGTTTGCACTGAATTCTGACCTTACTGCCCAAACGGGGCTCATCAAAGCAGGAAATATTCGTTCCAATCTTTTATTGTACAATTTTGGTGAGCCCATTCGAGTTGCAGCCTCAGTTTCCTATTCTTAGCTGACAGGAGTGGCACCTGGTGTGGTCTTTTGCTCCCTTAGCTCATCAGCGTCAAGGTTCAACATATTGCATGTTTAGAATTGCTCTTCTCATAAGATCATTAGATACACCTTGTTAGTACTGAGTTGGATGCCTAGGTTGTGACAAGATGTCATCTGAGCTACTGTTGAATTTCCGTCAGCTCGAAGCAATGTGGTCATTCTCCTCTGACCTACAGCATCGTCGTGGCATTTTCACCCAGGGAACTGCCACTCACTGGATATTTTCTCTTTTCAAGACCAAAAAGATGGTTGTGTGTGCGAATCCCAGTAGATCATCAGTTTGGAAATACTGGCACTAAGAACCATGCCACATTCAAAGTCACTTAAAGCACCTTTCTTTCCCATTCGAATGCTCAGTTTGAACTTCAGCATCGTCTTGACTGTGTCTACATGCCTTAATACACTTAACGCCTTAATGAGTTGTGTTAACATGCAGTTGGTCAGGTCAGGTGTACCTCATGACCAGATGACCATGAGTAGTTAGCCTTAGATTCTTGTTCCGAATGACATTGAACCCAATATGACCTTCTGCTTCATTGTTTTGTGTCTGCTAAAATGCTTTTCTGCTCAGCATGGTTTTTGTGTAGATTGAGTGATTGTAGTTTGTGTAGAAATACCAGGTAGAAATTGGTGTGTGTAGAAATCCCAGAAGATCAGCAGTTGAACCAACCCATCTGGCACCAACAACCATGCCATGGTAATAGTCACCAAGATCACATATCAACCCATTCTGAAATGTGATGTGAACATTAACCCAAGCACTTGACCAATGGGTCAAATGAACGTCCAGGATGAATGGAACATCTCTCTCTCTCTCTCTCTCTCTCTCTCTCTCTCTCTCTCTCTCTCCATTTACCCTCAATTATTTCCTTTCCATCAATCCAGACAGTAATATGATGTCACGCAGTGGGCTAAACGTAAGAATATTGTAAATATTAATTCCATCACTTACCTGTAAAAGCATGGATCAGAAGTCTCTTGGTTTGGTTTACTGCCTTTTAAAATGACATTATGTCCTTACTTCATAAATCAGGAAGGCACTTTGTGATTGTTTCAGTCCATCATAGCATTACGGATGACTGGTAGAGCAATATACTGTATCATTTTGTTCTTGCATGTTAATGCACAATGTGTGTGTGTGTGTATATGTGATTGACAGATCAATAGAGTAGGTTTACAGTCAAATCCATCATCAGCACTTTATTTTCGCTTTCAAGAGTTGCTTGTCTGAGGAGCATCAGATGCTATCAAGAAGAATATAAAATGTCACAGCGTAGGCATATTGTGTGTGTGTGTGTGTGTGTGTGTGTGTGTGTGTGTGTGTGTGTGTGTGTGTGTGTGTGTGAGTGAGAGAGAGAG
>JAQMYG010000001.1:30519383-30532650 GCA_030014215.1 Clariallabes teugelsi
CAGCATCACCCGGGAACCGAACCAGCGATCTCCGGATGATAGGACGAGCACTTTACCACTGCGCCACTCGGAGGCCAAGAAAGTGTTTTAAAAACATTAATAACCTTGGGATTCCATTATGACATAAGTCTTGCACACAATCGAAGCTAGGATATTTTAAGGTCAATATGCGAATTATTCCAAGTGGATTTTTTCTTTTAATCAAAATCGGATTGAGTTCTTTAATGATGTTAGTGTGTCTGCGTGTTAGGATTGCATTTGAAAGCATGAACAAATAGGCATCTAATTTTGTGAGAAGATAATGTGGAGAGTAGTGTGTGTGTGTGTGTGTGTGTGTGTGCGTGTGTTTGTGTCAGGGTGAGTGTGGGTGAGTGTATCCCAGGTTCATCAAGAGCGTAATTAATAGAGTACGGTTCAGTTATCATGCACGCTATTGCAGCGCTGGATCTACTTGAGGAAGGCTTTTGATGAATGGCCAATTAGAGCGAGCGCCCTTATGCCTGGTGGCTGACTGATCTCTTTTTAATAGCACTCTTGTTTCTTTGATAAAACGCAAAATGAATCATCAATACAGTGGCACGGAGAATGCTGAGCTTGTGATATCTTTCGTAATGGGATGTTACAAACTCTGTGTGTGCGTGAGAGAGAAAGTAAGGCAGCGGGTTGCTAGCTTCTTATTGGGCTGGCACACATGAACGCGTCCGTAGTGGATTTTACAGAATAATCGATAGTTAGGCAATTTGATTTGAAGCGTCCTTACACCACGATCAAACCTTCTTACTGAGGTTGTGCGGTTGAATAATTAACAGCAAAGTTCCAGCAAATGAATGAACTAAAAAAAAAAAAAAAGACTGGTTTTTAACTTCTTTCTAGTTCTTGTGCTACATTAATTCTAATTTAGACCACAGAAATAATGAATTCTTGAATCTGAAGGTGTTGATTAATTTCTTTTTATTTCCCGAGCTTTTCCAGCTGTAATTCATACCGTAGGTCTACTTCCCACATAAGGTCATATTTCACGTATCTGTACAGTATTTTACTTGAGTAGTTTTATTAGTGGATACTTCTTACTGTTACTCCACCACATCCTACCACACATATACCTGCAGTTTCTACTTCAGTACATTTCTGCATGGCGTTATGTTACATCACCAGAGTGGTGTATAGTATCTGATGCGGTAATTGCTGGCTATTATGGATAATTGTATGATTTGCCTTCCCTAATCATGTAGCAGGTGTTTGAAAGCAGAAGTGGAGGTGGGTGTAGCTAGTGACGAAATGGCATATCAGGAAGTATATATAGAGAGAGATTTATATATGACTTAAAGGCTACTTTAAGCAAATACATGCTGAATATTTTAAGGTAAATACTGTACTTCTGCTTAAGTACAAATATGAATAGGGACTTTTACTTCTAAATTTTAAGGTAAATACTTTGTACTTTTGCTCAAGTACAAATGTAAATGTGGACTTCTACTTTTACTAGAGTAATATTTTACCTACAGTGACTCTACTTTTACTCAAGTACAGGTATTTGTGTACTTTGCCCACCACTGTTAATATGAATGCATTAGTTTGTGCTAATATATGATTGTTTCTACAGTATATCGACAACTTGTTTGATGGATGAGCTGCATAGTTTTAGCCCAGTAATCATGCTGTACTTAACAAACCAAAAAACAAAATATATAATCATTTATGTACACTTGGTACACCTTTCTGTAAATAGGATTTGTTTAATATTTATGGAAGGAGTCTCCAGTGCTAGTGCTTTGGTCATTTTTCCTCAATGGGAAAGTCTTCTGTTCATGTTTTGTGGTCGCTTGGTAGCATGACCAGCATTTGCTTTCCTTTAAAGAAAATAAAGAAATATATAGAGTTTTTCAGATGTTCCACAACATTAAGTGTAACTATAAACTAAATTATTTAAAAAAAAAAAAAAATCCCTGTAGTGTTACATTCTCGATTCTTTTTTTTTTGCCAGTTCAATCCTGTTCTTTGTGGTTTTTAAGCATAGATGGTCATATTTTCTGTATAATTAATGTCAGTTGCGCTGAATCTAAACCTCTGGAAATGCCTTAATCCATTTAGATTCTTCATGCTGCCTGTTCTCAGAAATATAAGCTCGTATTTGAATTGAAGCACTGGAACAAACATGGCAGAATGCACAAGCCAGCTGGTCCATCTGCAAACTGCAGTCCTCCGTTCCTCTGGCCAAGTGTTTCACTACAGAGCCAGTAGCCAGGAATATGACGAGTTGTAGGACGAGAGGCACGTGCAGAGAGACTCGAGCCTGGGTTCGGGGCTCTGGCAGACATCCCAACAGAGCAACAGTCAAAATGATGCCATGCGGATGGGTGGTGTTAACAGGCAATGGCTGTGCTGGCCAACATCCAGCGGATGATTTATGGCAAGAAAGCACTGCTGCTATTATGTCTTCAGTTTATTATTAGGTAGCCTGGCATCAAGTTGGAAATCAGAAGTGGATCGTTTACCGTAAATACTGGAACACATTTTAGCATGACCTCACTTTTCTCGCTTTAGGATGTGATTCGTTTGACTGATTTGCAGAAACTTTAATCAGCCTTTGAGTGCCTCATTTTTTTTCCTGTGAAGAAGTGTTTCTGTGTTCATTCCAACCAAATGGCTATTAAAATGGGAACAACTGTGTCACGTCCTATAGAATGTGAAATTTAAAGCAGAGAGAATGTTATTTTGGCGTACTGACAAAATGAGCTATGCTTGTGATTTATGAGAAGAATATGTTTGTGAAATTAGTGTATGTGCGTATTAATTTGTTTGCTAAATTTGTGCATTAACACCAGCCTTAGAACAGAAATAATCAGCTGACCTGCACTAGATAAAACTGCCCAGCTTACATTATAACTGCTGGTTATAGTGTATGAGCTGAGAATGCAGATTGACTTGGACTTAAATGAGCCCAAAAACCAGATACAGGTCACCATTTCCCCCAAAAACTGGTCAAAAACTGATTAGTCCCAATAGAAGCACATTAGAAATAAATAAATAAATAAATCAGTCTTGAGCATTATTATCATTATTCACCATAATTTCCAGCAAACAATCACTGATCACTGTTGTTCCCAATGACTAATTAGTAATCAATGTTGTAACAAACAACTGATTATCAATCATCACTTGCTTAACAACCAACGACTGATCACCACTGTTCTCAATGACTGATTAATGATTAGTGGTTCCATGCTCTGAGTAACTAATCATAGATCATCATGCTCCAGTGATCTATCACTGATCACTATTTGTTACAACAACCAATCACTTATCACCTATGGTTCCACTGCAATTTTTCCCCCATTGACCAATTACTATCAATCGCTGATCACCATTGTCCCGATGGCGAATCCCTCATTACCACTGTTATTAAAAACCATTGTTCCCAAAGACCAATCAATAATCAGTATTGCTTCCAGTGACCAATACTGTTCACAATTTTAATAACAATTGATCACTGATTCGTACATGTAACATACATAGTGCATATTTTGCCAACAACCAATCACTGATCAACATTCTTTCCAATGACCAATCACCCATCACCATTGGTTCCAGTGACCAGTGACTAACCACTGTTGGTTTTAACAACCAGTTAGTGATCACCATTGTTTCCAGTGACTCATCACTCATTACCACTGGTTCCAACTGGTTCCACTCACCCCCATTTTTCCTAATGACCAATTGTTCTATTGATCACCATTATCTCCAGTGACTAATCACTCATTAGCATTGCTATTAACAATTCTTTATAATTTCACATTGTTTCCAATGACCAATCATTAATAACTATTGCTCCCCATGACAAGCAACCGATTCCATGTTTTTCCCCAATGACCAATCACTATTTAGCCTCACTCACAAAGATCGTCCTAGTACTTAATCACTCATCACCATTGATATTAAAAACCAATAACTATTTTCCATTGTTCCTAATGACCAATGACCACTAATTATTATTGCTCTCAGTCACCAGTACTGTTGTTAATGAATGACTGATATTGTTTTTAAAGACCCACCCAAGTACATATTTTGTCTCTTCTTTTGAACTCTCTTCTTTTTGCTATATTTACAAATAAAAAATCATAATTTATTCCATCCATAACTATTCCATACTACCTGACGTCTCACTAACACCACTTCTCCAAGTCTGCATTTTTAATTTAAATCATAGTATTTTCTCTAAATATTCACCATCGGAATGATCCATAGCATAAGTCAAATGTGATAGCCACTTGAATGTTTATTTGCGCCATTATTAATGGCATCCTGCCCCACCAAAATCTATAGTCATGATCCTCCCCCTGAGTAATGTTCTGTCTTATCACAATGCGGGCCTATATTCTACTCTCCCTCAGGGGAAAAATCTCCCCAGACAGTACCTCTTCCTCTTCATAAACCTTCATTGCACTCATTGTAATCTTCCACCATGTAGCTACACTGATTAAAATTCTATTCTCATTGCAAACTGCAAACTCCTATTGATTGCATCAATCATTTACGCCCTGTGATATATCCTGTCCTCATTTGCCGAGATTATTTCACATACAAAAAAAAAAAGAAGATATTTACATAAATCTGCAAACATCTGTGCTGTGTTGGGAAATATAAAGAAAGAGAGACATTCCTGTCCTTGATTAAAAATCTCTGTTCCACACACACAGAGAGCGAGAGAGCGAGAGAGAGAGAGAGGTGCTGAGTTGTAGCTGTCACTGCTTATCCTTCATGTGACGAGTCACACTCCTATTTTGATTCATGACAGAAATAAAAACGGTCAACCTTTCTTGACTTCATTTCCTTCTAGCTAGGGACTTAAAATAATTCAGCTTCATATTTTTTTTTTTGGACACTGTGAGCAATTTTGTGAAAAATCCAACCTTAAAACTATAATAATATGTACTAGCACCAAGGCAAGTTCTATAAACTATACTGCAATAATCTTATCAGATTATTCTGGTGTACAAGATTTGAATTTAGGTGAAAATCTATAACGGACTGTGTGATAATGTGCATTGTTGGTTTAGATTTCACCAGTGCTACTGCCTTATGCGTTGATGTGCCTTGAGTTTCCTATAACTTTCTATTGGTGGCTATGGATGTGCATCATAGCAGGGGTTACACGCTAAAATTGTAATCATTCATTGCCAGTCATTTGTCGTTAACTCTCGATGTTGTGATTAAAAGTAAAAAAAAAAGGCAAATTCATGGTGGTGTATACATGACACTTAACTGCATAAAAATTCTTTTTTTTGGTCACCAAAACAACGCTGAATTATCAAGGCATGGACTCTCCACATCCTTTGAAGGTGTGCTGTGCTGTCGGGCACCAAGGTGTTAGCTGAAGATCCTTTAAGTCCTGTAAGTTGAAAGGTGGGGCATTCAAGGATCAGACTTGTTATGCTATGACATGCTCAATCAGATTGAGATCTGGGGAATCTGCAGGCTGAGTCAACACCTTGAACTCTATGTCATGTTCCGTAAATGAATTTGCAGTGCGGCGGAGAGCATTATCCTGCTGAAAGAGGCCACTGCCATCAGCGACACCTCCTCCTTCTTTGCAACAGTGATGTTTTGGTAGGTGTTACATGTCAAAGTAACATCCACATGAATGCCAGAACCCAGGGTTTTTCACTATGGGTTCTGACTGCCCAGAGCATCACTAGCTTAACTAGCTTGCCTTCTTCCCATAGTCCATCCTGGAGCCAAGTACTGCCCAGGTAAGTGAGGCACATGCACCTGAATATCCACATAACAAACCAGGCCACATCCGTGCATTACTCCATGGTCCAGTTCTGACGTTCATGTGCCCAGGGGTCATGAACCAGGGGTCACCATGGGCACTCTGACCCTTCCATTCTGTCGCTATGCAGCTATGCACTATGGGTTCTGATAACTTCTCTCATAGCCAAAAGTAACTTTTTACATTACAATGCAAATCGTTACGCCCAATATTGTATAGACCTCCCTTGCGTCTCTGGGCCCCTTGGGGCATGACTCGACCAGAACTCTATGGGTATGCTGTGATGTTTGGCACCAGGATGTCGGCAGCACATCCTTGTTTGTTTGGCACCTTCCATGGCTGCTTGATTAGATTGGGATCTGGGGAGTTTGGATGCTAGGTCGATGGCCTTGGGCTCATTGCCTGCTGGACTGCATGTGCAGCAGGCTGTGGTGCATGGGGTGTTCTGGTGCCCTTTTATCCATAGCCAGAATGGGCTTTTTTGTTATGCTCCATTCTTTGGTATTGAACCTGTTGGCCTGGCACAAACGAGCCTTGAGTGCCCATGATCTGTCACCAATTTGTTGGTGCATAGTTGATGTTAATGTGTTAATGCTATGGCTGATCGCGGTAGATCTGCCTTAATAAAAATATAAATAATGCAAAATAGTCAAGCTAGGATTATGTGCATAATGTTTTTTTTTGACATTTGGCTCAGTTTCTCTCTCTCTCTCTCTCTCTCTCTCTCTCAGACATTGAATACAGAAGATTTATGTTTAGACACTGAATATATCCACGCATTTTTTCCATCTGGAGTGACTTTTGCGATGGGAATTGCTGCGCTCTAGGTTGTTCTCTCGCCTGCGCTCTTTGCAGAAACAGAGAAATGGAGTCCTCAGTTCGCTCAGTCAAACGTGAAATCACCAGCTTCTTCTTTCTATGCCTCGCAGTCAGTGAGGTCTCACTCATGCCTAAAGGAAGAAAAGATTTCCATAACAGGGGCATCGTAGTGGACAGCTACTGTATATGAAGAGCGCATCTACAACACCCATGCAAACGTGAATGACGTGCGTGTATAGGAGTGTGTTTGTTTGGGTGTGTGAGACATATAGATTAGAAGGGGAGGAAGAAAAGAAAAACCTTAAAGTGAAGCGTTTCTGTCATGTTGTCATGGTGGGATTTTCTTTTTCTTCCCCACACGTTACCCACGCAACATTTACTGATGCAGTGGTAAAAGCTGTAGTGGTAGTGACACCTGACCATGTCTGTCACCGCATGCAGCCAAGTGTGAATACCTGCATGGGGGATAGGAGCGATATGGGAAAGGAGAGCGAAAGAAAGCGTGAGAGACAGGTAGAGGGAGGAAATGATAAGGAAAGGAAGGTGAGAAAAAAATGTGGATTTATTACAGCATATGTCAGTTTCGATTAAAGCCTGTGAGCATGTGTTTTTTCGTTTAAATTTTTTTTTTTTTTATGAACGACTGCTGGTGCTTATTGAAGGAAAGTACAATCCTGAAACACTGCAATATCTTCAGAGTGAAATATTTGTTATGGGTTTAGTAATTCTTGTGCAAATTTGTTGGTTGGTGTTGTACTTTAAAAAAATTTTTTGCGAGAAATTCAAGTGTTATGTGACATGCTAATGTCACCTTGAGCTGTGTGATTTAATTGATTACGCCATCTTTTGTTGGCGATTCAGCTGTTTAAATTGATGGGTCAGTTTTCGATTCAGAATCGACTCACACTTTTAAAATTATTTAGTAAAATTACATGCATTAAATAGTCTCCATCCGTCCATAAACCTCTGTAGTCCAACTAGGGACCGCGGAGGCCAGTGGTGACTATTATATTTATCGCCATTTCGTATGACCTCCAGTCATCAGGAATTTGGAAACGTCAATGAGCCTCATCTTTTGACTGTGGGAGGACCTGGAGGAAACCAACCAAGCATGGGGAGAACAGGCAAACTCCATGCACACAGACCTGATGTGGGAATCGAACCCAGGATCTGGCGGTGCAAGGCGACAGTGCTGACCACTAAGCCACCATGCTACCATATTACATGGTCTGAATTGGACAAAATCCCTAAAAATATACTAGCTAATAAAAATCTGGCATATAGACTGGGATCTCAGGTGAGAAAAACGTGAAACGTGACGCCCGTCTTCAGAATTTTAGCCTTAAGAACTGAAAATTTGCGAGCAATTTCACCTACATCGTGCGTGTCTATAAGTTGCCTGCACGTCCGGGGGGCTTTCAAAACTTGTTTGCACCTGTATGAAAGTCAAGCGAAGTAAGTCTGCATATTTTTTTTGTGGGTTTTTGCATTTCGTGCAAGAAGCAAAGTTGATAGCAAGAAGAAAGTGACACTTTCGGTTGAATTTTTAAAGCAGCCAGTGCCAAGAGGAATCATAACTTAAGCTTAATTGAGATTTAATGTCTATTTATATCATATTTTACCTCATTTACATGTCTTTTCTAAATATTGTCATTGTTTTTATATGCAAAAATGTGATGGAAATATTGGTAATATTTTTGGGTGGCTGGAACAGATTATCTGCATTTACTTTATTCCCCTGGGAAAATGTGTTTCACAATACGAAATTTCACCTTAAGAAGATTAAATTCGTTTGCTGAGGTACCGCTGTACCAGCTTTACTAGGAAAAAAACAAACAAAAACAAACTGCTTTCATCATTCACAGATTTTATAAGTGGTTTGTGCAATACTGCCACCTACTGGACTGGAGTGTGGAGGAGAAGATTAGCAGGAGGAAAGAAGAAGATAGAGTTTTGACATTTAAATAATAAACAACACAAGTCTTTAGTATCTGTAAGAAATCAGACAATAAACAATAGTGCTGTTGAATGTTTAGAATTGAAACGAATTAACAGTCTACCTGTGAGTCACAGCTCTAAATATCACACTGTTATTGCTAGCATGATTTTAACACTGGTAGATACGCCGGCGTGTAAGAGGCCTTTAAACGCTCTTCACCGTAAGGAATACTATTTTTTCCCCTGTTTCAATTGTACATGGATTTCTCAGCTAGCGTTTTATGAGATGGACAAGTGCGCTGGTGTTTAAAAGAAATTGAAGCTTTGGATGTTTATCTGGAAGCCAGAGAGCTTTCCAGTCTAAAGGACTAAAGCCCTCTGCTGCATTCACCTCTTTAAGAGGTTCAAATCCCACTGGGACCGTTATGACAAGGTGACAGGAAAAAGTGTGTTTAACCAGGTTTGTGTTTTTGTGGAATTCTCAACGATATGTTTGTGTGATATTAGTGGGGATTGTGATTGTATTGCAGCTGGCAGAGCACATCTGTTCTCCTCCCAGCCTTGTAACAACTATTATCCAAAGTAATTAGCATAAACAGATCGCGTCCCTCGTCCCCACTTTTCTTCATTTCTCTCCTTTCCAAGCGTACTTTTCCAACAAATTTACCTCTTTCCCCGTTTCACAGTTTTTTTTTTTTTTTACTTTCCTATTTTATTTAATATGCCTCTTCCTATAGTCGCGAACAAAAACACGCTCGGCTTGTCCTCCCATCTCCCGGTTCTGCTCTGCTTCACCCCATCTCTTCTCCTCCTCCTCCTCCTCCTCCCCCACCGATCAGTCCCTAGCACCGCTCCATCTCACCTCTGATCTATCGAGTACTTCCTCGCTGCTCGTTTGATCGTCGAGTGGTTTATTTTTGTTGCACTATGGCTCGCAAGACACCTCACTCCACGGCTGTGCTGCCAACACGCTTTCGAACCGAGAGAAAGGAGAAATAAAAGCTCATTTCGCCGCGATTCATCGCGAGAAGATTGCCCTGCATTTATTGATAATTGCTTTTCCGTTTAACAGTGACTCTACGCCGAAGCATCAGTCGTGTAAACTCTGAGAAATGCAGCTGTCACTGCAATTAACTTCTTGCTTTGCCTAATGAAAGGATTAATCCGCTGGCAAATCTCTCGGCTCTTTACGCGCTCTCATTCATTTCGCTGTCAGAGAAATAAAGGCAACCCGTGTGGTGAAAAATAGGCCAATCTGTAAGCGCCGCCAAAAGCGCCATTCAGCCACACGGTTTGATGTCACTTTAACTCTGGCCTCTCAGTTTTGTTCCTATTGACTTTTAAGCACCGGTGTTCAGTCTTGGCTTCCTGCAAATGGCTCCTGTTCCCGCCTACCTCCGCGACGTTCTGCTGCTTACACAAACTGCGGCTCTGAACCTCTTTTCACTCGCAGCGGTGTCTTCCTGTTTCTCTTTTTCCTCTTCTTCTCGTCCCACCTTCAACAAATACACATACCCACACATGAGTATGTTCATGCACGCCTATACATACAGTACGCACACTCTCGTTCGTGCTCTTTCATAACCGCGAAGTAAGTTCCTGGCCCCTGGTGTTGGGTGTCGCTTATGGAAGCTGTACCCAGTTAATTAATCGTGAATGTCACTCAGTGGAGATCGAAAGGAAGCTTGCTTGAAATCGCCAGCGCGATCAATCAGGCTATTGATTCCTGTGCTCTTTTCGTCCTACCCCACACAAACAGGTTACCCTGATAAATCAGGTCCCTGGTAAATGTCGATCAGTCAAAGTATTTCAGTTAATCCATGAATCAAATCTCAAGACACTTACAGCTGGAGCTCAGTGACGAGCGAGCGAGCGAGCGAGCACTTGGCCTGGACTCAGGGTTTAAAATGTCATTTTTAAATTCTGTAATTATTTTTGAAGTATTAATTCCAGGAGCCAAGAGCGAAAGAACCTGACGAATCACATTAAGACAAACTCCATCACAAACGTTCTTAATTAGCAGTAACAATACCAGAAAAATGAATATTTGGCGTCTAGGCTTGAAACGCTTTCTGTTCGGAGCCTCTGAGGCCGACGCGCTTTTGAAGAAAGTCTCCAAAATTAATAGCGTGTCAGATCTGGGCCGTGGTAAATTATTATAGTCGGGGAAAAAAAAAAAAAAAGTCCAAATCTCAGTGAGACACCACGTTTCATATCAGGAACACGCTGTAAAAAATACTAATAATGTTGTTACTAATAGAGATTGGGTGATGTATCACAATTGTTTTTTTGTTGTTGTAGGAATTCATGTATTGCCACACTGACTTCAAATTGTAAAAAAAATAT
The DNA here is from genome assembly GCA_030014215.1 of Clariallabes teugelsi. Classification (NCBI taxonomy): domain Eukaryota; kingdom Metazoa; phylum Chordata; class Actinopteri; order Siluriformes; family Clariidae; genus Clariallabes; species Clariallabes teugelsi. The sequence goes on from JAQMYG010000001.1 coordinate 30,530,260, forward strand.
ATTATTTTTAAAATTGATATATGTTTGCATTTGAGGTGGTGAAATATTGCTGTTGCTTTTTTATCCTACAGGTGGTGCTCTAAACTATTCATGTGCGGAAGGAGATAATTATTTGCCATGTTTTTTTTTTTAGAAGTTTTTTAGAAAATCGGAAAAAAAAACAAAAAAACCTTGAATCGAGATATTTATAAAATCATGATACTAACAGAAGCGCAATACAAATCTAATCATTGGCCAGGCATGGTGACGATATTGTATTGGCCGGGTCTGGTGATTCCCACCCCTACTACTACTACTACTACTACTACTACTACTAATTCCTAAGGATTAAAGTTTCAATCAAGCAGTTTACACACTGAGAAAGAAAATTCTGTACAATTGAATAACTTTTAAGTATGAAATTAAATTTGGCTCAAAATATACATATGAATCAGTGAGGTGAGTGCATGTGGGCTGCTCCGAAACTGGTCAGAGTTGCGAAGGTGGACATTTCATATGAAGCTGGAATACACTCTAGATAGGACACATTTACATTTTTATCAATGTTGAAATTCAAACCTACTGGCATCCATCCATCCATTCATCCATGAATTTATACATCCATTACTTAAACCACTTCACTTCTGTATGTACATGGGGACCTGGAACATATCTTTAGGAATCTTTAGGGCACAAATCTAAAAATTTGTTGAAAGCAGTGCCAGGCCATTGCAGGGAGCAAACACATTCACTCACACATCCAATCTTACCACCCTGGAGGTGCGAGGTGTCAGTGCCACCCAGTAAGCCACCATGCTGCCAACCTACGGACATGATTTCGGTTAATCTAGGATCATTCGTAATGAGAAACAATGGAACAGGACGCACACGCGAAACAAGGCTTGGATGTAATAACAATAAAAATTGAGGCGGCAAGACATCGCAACAGAATATGACACTCATGGATTCCATGGCAACAGATGCCATGGTGCTGGTATTCGTTTTGATTTCTACATTACATCTTATTGTTTTGTGTGGACAAGACCAGCTCTTGCGAAGTCTTACCATCGTACGTTATTGTTCTCGAATCCGGGACGTGCTTTGTGTTGTTCCTTGTGCTTCCTGATTTTGGATGATCCAAGTTACTTTCAATAGATTTTTATGATCATAGTTGTGGATGTGGATGAGCTTACACACTCGAGGTGCATATTACAACAGTTCTCGCTGTTTCACAATTCTACATTTCAATTAAATATCACTATTAAGCCGTGCTGTAACAAGAGCTGAGCAAATAAGATGTCAACAGATCAAATCACTAGTTCTGATACTTAGTTCACTAAATGCTTTAAATGTTTGGCATCTGCACTGTTAGGAGTCAGATAACAGCAAATTATATTTCTTAAAACTACACACAAGCAGAAAAATAAACTGATGCTATCAGGCCCTAAAATAGCAACTGGAGCTTACTCCCTAAGCGTAGTGCTGGATAGAATGTGATGGAAAGAAATCTTTATTTTAGCATACTATGTGTTGTGTAGTGTCTAGTTCAATTATCACTCCAGGTTGCAGGGGGGTCCTGGAGACTATCCCAGGGGACTTAGGGCACCCTGGATGAGGTGCCAATCCATCGCCGGACACACACTCATACAGTACACAAATGCTCATTCAAACACTACAGGCAATTTGGAAACAGCAATTAGTATAATCTGCATGTTTTTGGACTGTGGGAGGAAACCAGAGTACCTGCAGGAAACAAAACAAGCATGTAGAGAACATGCAAACTCCATGCACATTGACCTTGGGAGAACACAGCAACAGTGCTAACCGCTAAGCCACCGTGCCGTCCAACTCTAATTACAGTTAAACCTCAGATTACGAGCAAAATTCGTTCCGGAAGCCGGCTCGTATTTCAAAACACTTGTAAACCAAATCGAATTTTCCCATAAGAAATAATGGACATTCAAATTATTCGTTCTACAGCCCAAAAAAATAAATACATAAAAATAATATATAAAGTAAAAATAAAACAAATTAAACTGCACTTTACCTTTAAAAAAAAGTACAAATAAATCCCGACAGATAAGTGTTTCCGTTTGTGCACGCAGGTGCTGTGTGTGTGACACGGTGTCCAATGACACGCGCACACACACAAACACACAGACACAAAGAGCATGCTGAGCCTTGAGCAGAGAGAGAAAATGGATCTTTAACCTCTCTAATGAGACTTGCTTTTGCTTTATATGCGCGCTGTACACACACGCATACAGACACAAAATAAAATATGTTTTACGCGCACACACGTGGTCACGGTGTTATAGTAAACAGTACGCGCGTCCACGGATGTTGATTATACCAGTAAGAGACGAGCACTAAGACCCAGCAGGGGAGACGATTACCCACAATTCCACAGCG
>JAQMYG010000001.1:30532750-30545872 GCA_030014215.1 Clariallabes teugelsi
GATACATGATACTCGGTGCTCGTAAACCAAGACAACGCTCGTTTTCCAAGTCAAAATTTATTAAAAATCTTTGCTCGCAAAACCGCATTACTCGCAATCCGAGGTTCCACTGTACATGAAAGTGAATTTCCCCCCATAAGAAATAGTTAGACAATTTGCTTCCAAAAATATTTATATAGAAATAATTAATACAAAATGTAAAGTAAAAATAAAGCAAAATAACCATAAGCTGCACTTTACCTTTGAAAAGAATCCCCACAGAGAGCAGTGTTTCCGTTAGTGTGTGTGTGTGTGTGTGTGTGTGCGCGTGTGTGTGAAGACGAAAGGCGAGGAGGAGGAAGGGGGCTACACACACACACTAACGGAAACACTGCTCTGTTGGGAAACTTTAACAAGGAATGTCTCTAATGTCACTTGCTTTTGCTTTATGAGCTCACACACACACACACACACACGCACGTGGTCACAGTGTTATAATAAACAGTACACACGCCTGCATGTTGACTATACGAGTGACGCACGCGAACTGAGACCGAGCATGGGAGACGATTACCCACAATCCCACAGCGTGCGAGAGAGAAGAACCATCGGCTCAGTTGTAATCATGTGATTTTCGGCAGAAAAAGCGCATACGTACTACTCGCATGTCAAGACCTCGCTCATTTATTAAGTTTATATTTATGAGAAAATGTTGCTTGTCTTGCAAAATGCTGACAGACCGAGTTACTCACAATCTGAGGTTCCACTGTATCTGTAACTGGATTTTACCAGGAGCGTTTAGATTGACCTCAGATTCCATTAATAATAGCCAGATCTGAATAAAAGTGCAACACCTTACAATCCGTTCAATGATTGGCGGAATAAATGCATTTATAACATTACATTACACATAACATTATGTGATGTGATGTACTTCAATTTGTTATAATCCATGAGAACAACTCTTTCCAAATCTTGACAGCCTTACAGATCAGAAAAGTTAGTAAAGCATCGAACCACTTACAGATGAGAATTCATAACACAAGAGATTGGCTGAAAAAGATTGGAATTGGTGCTTATTCTGTATATGCAAATAAGCACCAAAGACCCACTTTGCGTGTATCACAAAAAAAGTCTGATTCTGATTAAATGCTTTGTGCTCGGATCATCGTCAGTGTTAAGAGGTAATTTGGAATCTCTAATCAAAATGATCTCAGTCGGATCGAAGAAATAATATCCCTGTAAATGTCGCTAAAAATGGGTCCTGAGCAGTTCCTGACCGTGATGGTGTAACCCTTAGGAGGATCGTGAAGAAAAACTCAAACTATTTCAAACATTTCACCTTGAATTCTTTCATTTTGTGAGCGAAGTAATAATTTCATATAAATCCTAAAAACCTGTTCCTAGAAACCCTTGTTCTTGAGATATCATCCTAAACCAGCATGCACTACATGGAGCCACAGGAAAGAAATTACCGTTTGTAGTAATCGCTTTCTTGTCACGTATACGGACGGTTGCTTTTGCTCTTTTGAGAAAATTACCATCAGCCAGAAAGTTTCAGGCTGCAATTAAGCGAAGAAAAAAAAAAAGTTGGACTATATAAGAACGGTAATAATGTTGAAAGGACAACGCAAAATTTGTGATTCTACATTGAGAATCAGAAGGATGGCCAAGACATTGTGAGTCCTCGCAGCCAAGTTTATCCCACGTTCGCTCGAGACGTCTCTTTGTGTCTCATTGTCATCTCCACTCCAGTCATTAGTTTGTTGCCCAGTTGTGCGTTGCTAATACTCGTCCTGGAGTCGGCTCTGGCTGTGGTGATGCTGTAATTTATGGTTGCGTAAGCTCTACAGCCCTGTGCCAGCATTCTCTCCTCATCCTCAGTCTCCGTCGTCTTGTTTTTTTTTCTTTATCACTGTATCCTCGGTGACCTCATACGCGCAACTCTGCATCCCGCTGTAAATTCACATCAGTGCTGATGCGTTTATCGGTATGATGGGGTGGAATGGCAACTAAGGGAAGAAGCGCACACGCACATCAACATCCATGCTCGTAACTCTTTTAGCGTCGGCTCCTCTTGCTCTTTCTATCTCTCACACGTTACCGCACGTACACTTAGCCACACGCTTAAATGGTTATCATTCTCCCTTCCTGCTTCTCCATGCGCTATTCCTTCGGTGTGTGCACGCTCACACACACACACACCAACACACACACACACACACACACATAAACCCACCTCTCACCTCAGCTGCTCAGACAGATACTAATGACTCACTGATTAGTTCATTAGCCTGACACTCACTCCCTGCCAGAGTCGTCACTGTTTACTTTTTTTGTGGACAAACCCACGTGCCTGTCACCACCGTCATCTAACGAGGAGCCTCAGAAAGAAAGTGCTTCTGTATAGCTGTCACATGCGACCCAAATGAGGCTTTGATTTTGCTCTGCAAATAAGCACTAATATTCACCACTTTGAAGCATACGTTTCATTTATTCTCTCTCTCTCTCTCTCTCTCTCTCGTCACAAAACATCATTACAGTTTCGAACGTTATTTATTTTCCTGCTGGGGAAGAAGAGTCGGCCGCTCTTTCAGACACATTACTCTCTAAAACAGCTCTGATCTAAGCAGCCGGCAGCAAAACCTACCGCCGCTATCTGATTGGTTGCCGCGCTGTCTGCCGCCACCTGATTGGGAAGATATTACTGTCCATGCGCCTGTGAGAGGGCGAAGATAATATGAAAGTAACAAAAAGGACAGACGGAAACCAGGGAGAATAAATAGGAATAACTTTCACTAAACAATATAAGTCTGAGGGTTAACCCGATGCGGTATGTAGACTGTACAAAAACTGGACAAACCCTTTGTGATGTCATCCAGCGATTCTGTGGTTGAGTCTCTGGTCGTTACCTGATTCCTCCTAAACCCTGGAGAATCCTTACGTTGGTAAAAGTACAGACAAACTGCCAGCTGGTTGGAACACGCCTATGTACCACAAGCAAGCTAGATTAGCATTAGCTTAGCTAAAATGCTAAGTGGCTAATATTAAATTAGATTCTAGCATTACTTTGTAGTTGATTAAACTCTGTTATCCATACTCTACACATCAACCCATGTCAACTTCTATGCTTCTCGTGTTAAGTTAAACTACAATGATTCCTGTTAGCATTTCAGATGCATTTCAATGTCCTAAGCATTCCGTTGTACTGTTGGCGCTGTGTTGACATGCATATCACAAATAAACTTGCTTAGCTAAAGTGATGTCACTCATATCGGCCACTCCCCTAATTATGCCTAATATAATGAGTCACAAAATTCAACCCCTGTACAGTTGGGAAATCTAGTTATAGAGATCAAAACCTTTTTTTGTACCAGGCTACAACTGTTTATTTCTGTTGTAAAGTTGGACATTTTAACATTAGCCTCTATTGGAATTGACTCAGGCGGCACGGTGGTGTAGTGGTTAGTCGCCTTGCACCTCCAGGGTCCGGGTTCGATTCCCGGGTGTCGATTCCTGTCTCTGTGTGCATGGAGTTTGCATGTTCTCCCCGTGCTTGGTAGGTTTCCTCCCACAGTCCAAAGATATGCAGGTTAGGTTGATTGGCATTCCGAAATTGCCTGTAGTGTGTGTATGTGTGTGTGCCCTGCGATGGATTGGCACCCTGTCCAGGGTGTACCCTAAGCCTCCTGGGATAGGCTCCAGGTCTATAGATGAGTGAGTGAGTGAGTGAGTGGGATTGACTCATTTTCGGGGGCCTAGTGGTCATTTGAGGAACTGCGCATACCGGCACTTCTGTGTTGGACCCATATTTCAGAACCAAAGGTGACCTGATCTACTGTATATGATAGAATAGAGGGGGACAGAGATGAACAACAATGCCAGTAGAATCTTTTTTCGTGGCTACAAAAATTTGTATCTCTTTTCACATTTAATCCCAGAGTTAGTCTTAAACCTCAAATGCAGGAGTGAATTGTGGAGTCTGGTTTGGACAGTTCTTCGACCTCAGCTGCATCACGTCCAGTTCCAAGTCTCTAAAAATATTTGTGTTATGGTGTAGTTGTGAATCGTACGTGGACTTAATGGCATTACTATTTTCAGTGTGATTTGATTCAATAGCAGTAACAATCTCAAAAAGTTTCTTATATATTTTTTTTTTTACATATTTCTTACAGGTTATAAAGTATTCAAAATGCCTAAAATTCGAAATTATTTTTTAATATGCATTAAAAGCTAAGCTCTTTTTTTTCTTCCCACTACAGTACATCAATAACTTATTTCCATGACCTGCTGTGAAAGACCTGTGCAATAGTATACTCAGTAACCCACATGGTTCTAGCACCGTATACATAACTATTCAATAACTGACTGATTTATTATTGCCTTAACTGCAGTTGTTTATATATACTGTATATATACAATATATATATTAGATAAAAAGAAGTGATATTCTTGCAAAATGAGAGTATTTTTCAAGTACTTTTATTCAAGATGTGTTATGTTTTTAATGAAGTTTTTGATGTCTGTAAATGTACCAAAATAATTTGCTGATAGATTCTAAATAAAAAAAAGTCTAATAACTAGTCTGGTTATTATTATGCAGCTGTTTTTAGCTGCCCATGACATGTCTACCAAGTATATAGTTATCGAATACAGTATATTTGGCTGTGTGGCCTACTTTAAACCATCACAACCCTGACTAAGCACATACTAAGGAGTCTTACGGTACTAATGGTCTTTATCTGTCCCGTAAGCTTTACATCTGCTCTCTTGCTCAGCACACCTTTAATCTCAGCCTTTTATTGTGTACAGTACAACACCTGACTGTTATGTTCCTTCTGAATAATGTATTCATATTCATTTCCATCTCTAAGTGAGACAGAACGAGAGACCAACAACAGCAATGCACTGCAGAAGATAATCCGGGAGTGAGCTACAGCGAGAACAGGAAGGAGGAGGAGGAGGAAAGAAGACATGAAGGTGCTCCTGGAGTTACTATAGTTGGATATGGGAGATTGAGCGATAATAAGACAGATGGATAATTACGTAAGGATGGACGCTGATGGATGGTGATTTTAGGATGGAGATGAAAGTCAGTCCAGCGGGTGGCTTTTGGTGTGCCGTGGTGATGGCGATAAGTAGAGCCGGTATCTTCCAGCGGGTGGACTAATTCTGTAGCAGCTGCCAAGCTCACAGGGCTATTTTTAATAGTATTAAGCCCATCTTGTTATCAGTGGAGCGGCCGGGCACCGAGTGAGGCGAGATTGAAACAGCGATTTCCAATTTGAGATTGTGTCACACACATCTCTGTGCTCCGAGATAACATCGCTAAATCAGCCGCCATCATCTCTCTCCCTCTCTCTATCTCTCTTTTTTGTCTCAGCTTTCCTTGGTTGCTCTTTTTTTTGCCGCCTCCTCCCCTTTGCCTTGTCTTTCTTGCACTTCGCTATCTTTTTTAGAACGCCAATTAACGTAACGGCGTTCTTATAGAATCTTAAAGAAAGCTCATTTCATTTTTTTTTTTTTTTTTTACGTTCGTTGCTGCTTTCCTTCCCGCATTTATGCCCTTCACTCTATAACACACACACATACACACACTGCTTCTGCTTCTTCTTCTTCTTCTTTTTTTTTTTTTTTAATTTCCGGCACCTCTCTTCCTCCTGCTCTTTTTTCATTTCTCTTCTTGTCATGATGCATAAACCTCGGCTGCCTTCTCCTGCCTTGATTCCGAGGCTTGATTCCCCGTGGCCTTTCGAAAGGAGAGGAAAAAAAAATGGCCTGGCTTTTCCGTAATGTGTTTCAAAAGATTTACCAGTGCCGTGACCTTGGCGTGATAGTTCTCTTAACTGGCGCTTAATGGTTGCTCTGGGTCTCGAAAGCTCTCGATTCGGTTCCTTCGGGACTGAAACCAAACCATTAAAACCAAAGACAGGAAAAAAAAAAGAAAAAACACGTGGGCTCACAAAAGTGCCTCGACCGTAGGGACCTATTTTTGGTTTGTGGCGAATCCGACACCTGCTGTCGCAGTGTGCGTTCAGTCTGGCGAACCAGTTTCAGCACATGACGAGCAGGAGAGAGGGTCCGCTAATTAGCTCGATCAGTATAGTGCACCACTTTTTCTTTCTTTTTTTTTTTTTTTACGTCCTTTGAAATAACAGCCCGGCTTTTAGACCACACAATGCTCTGATAATAACGTATAGCGGGTGCGATGCTGGAGATCACACACTCTTCCACCCACACACACACACACTTGCACACAGAGTCAGCCAGGTGGCCTGCAGCTCCTGCCTGATTGTGCTGGTAGCACAGCCCTGTCAATGTTAAGCGGGTGCCTGCGGTGACCACTGATCTTTTCATTGCGGTTGTATACCCCCCATGGGAACCAGGGCACCCCTCCAGCCCACTGCAGCAATAGTCTGGGCACAGCAGTAGACACAAACACACACACACACACACACACACACTCATAGAGTCAGGCTTGGGAAGCGACACGGGATAATCCTCGGCACCAAAGACCAGCTGAGGGCGCTTTGGATGGGAATGAGCGAGGGAGCCTAATCGGTGCTTGAGGCGTGGAGCGGCCAGAAAAGAATAAAAAAAAAAAAAAGAAGCCAAACCTTTATATCTTTTTCACCATGTAGCAACATGTGTCATTTAGACACACACGTCACCATCATGAACTGTAACGTCATATAACGTATTGTCTTTCAGGACGTCGCTGCTCATTATTTATTCATTTCATGAATATTCCAGTCACGTGAGAGCAAGGTTTTTTTTCGGAAGCGGGGCTGATTAGTATGTTAAAGTCGTCTGGATGTTTCTCCTCTTCCCTCTATCCGACGATGACTCACTGGGCCATAAATGCCAAATGGGCACATGGGGCATGACTTCGGGTCTATACTAACAGAGTCACGCTAAGCTGCGCACCCTATCAGCCCCAGCTCCGGTGTCTGCTGCTCCGCTAGGATTTAACACAATCTCCGTCTCTTCCCTACTCTGCGCCACTTTAGAGTGGCGTATCCTTCCGCTGTCCCTTTGCGCCGCACCTCTCCCTCTCCTCCTTCTACTCTCTCTCTCTCTCTCTTCTTCATCATCATCTCATTCCGTCGTCCTCCCTTCAGAAATATCAAAACGTTTCAAGTCAAGTCAGGGCGTTCGTTTAGAAATTTTGGCAAACACCAACAAAGCAGTTTAATCCACAGAGCCTCAGAGGACACGTGGAAAAGCATGCGAGTTAAATGAAAAGTGTTGCCTTTGTAGCACCCTTGCGGGGTGTATTTTTATCTTCGGTTTGGTGCCGTGGCGGAGAGCGAACGTTCTCTTTCTCTCTCTCTCTCTCTCAGCAAGGTATACCATTACCCGGAGTGTGTGTACTGTACGGAAACGTGTTTAGCATGCACCTCTGTGATCATGATGCTAGTTGATGATGTTGATGTGTGTGTGTGTGTGTGTTTAAGGCAGAAGCGACACAGGTGGAATTTATATGTCCTTGGTGCAGCAATGAGAAAAAGATGAGCGTGGCTTAGAAAGAGATCAACAGAAATCACCTTTCGTTATTGTTACAGGGTTTCATTTTGAACATTCTGTGCTTTCCATGAATATGATCTCGCTTCCTTGACATGTATTTCTTTTGCATTTCTAGGCTTACTTTCCTCATATTAAGTCTTCACTGTGAAATTGAACATTTGCTTCTTATTCTTTCCTATAATAAAAAAAAAACTGCATCTAAACGTTTTACTAAATTTCCCCTGGGAAAGTTTGTTGTAATCAGAGTAAGACTACATGTATCCTCATTCAGATAATCACCTGCATGTAGCTGACATTCCCATAGTTTACGGACTTTCCTTGATTAGAAGTGTCCGAGACAATGTTTTTAAACAGCGTCTAGACCAACAGCTTTGAACTATCAAACATAAAACAATGTCACATAAAACCAAGAGACATCACAAAAATTATACATGTGATACGCAAGGGATGTTCGAGTCAAACCTGGACTTTTTCAGAATAACAGAACACGGTTATGAACACTAAAAACTCCCTTTATTTCTCTATATAATCCCCTGCTACACTAATACACTTATCCCAGTGTTTCACCATCAAGGTAGAAAGTATTCCATTGGACTCCCTGCTCCACGTCTGACCTCCCAGGAACTCCTTTAATGGTCCAAACATGTTGAAATGGCCTGGAGCGAGGTCAGGACTGTACTGGAGATGTGGCAATAACTTCCAGCTGGATGCAAGTGGTGCGGTGGGGCAGTATGAGGTTGTGCACTGCCTTACAAAAACAGGATGCCTTTGATAATTAAACCAGCCCATTTTTCCTAAAAGCATTCCAGCGTTTGAATGTTCACCGTAACGACTGCAGCGGGCTCCGAGCCACTCCGGCCGGGATTGTCATTCACGCATGCAACATTCAAATATTTTACTGTGATTAAGAGTCTCATCATCACATTGTGCTTGAAGTCTTCTGTAAATGTCAATCGCTTTTATGTCTTCATTCACAAGAAAGTACATCATAAGTCCCAGTTTGATTTGAACGCCCTCATACACTAAATGAGAAGACGGCCAGCCTTTAAATAGACATCTAAAAGGAATCTATTGCTGTGTTTGACCAATATTTTAAGATTTTGGTTGATATACCAACATAATTTCCACCTTCTTTGTAATAAAATCTATTGATCTATTATAAACAAGCATCCTTCAGGAAAAGGGGGGGGGGGGGGAATTATGCATTGAGAGTAAAAGACCCAATAAACTATCAAACAGGGCAAAATGATGACACAACTTTGAGGAAAACAACCAAGAACAATAAAAACAGATTAAATATGCACTTAGTCTCAGACTCTTAGACTCCATGGAGGAACAATTGTTTGTATTACAAATTTCCACAGACACTAATGGACCGCGTTTCTACGAACATTTGTAGATACGAACAAATCGCGGAAGTAGCTCACGTTTATTGTACAAAAAATAGACACTGCAGTATACCAGATACCAATATTTACAATTATGGTCTATTTGTATTGTGTAAGTGAATGTTTAAAATGTCTAAAGTCCGGTATATTGTCTGTGTGTGTGTGGGGGTGGGGGGGTGGGGGGGGATTAGTTGGCCTCATCGGTTTGAATGAATCAGTCCAGAAGCACAATGATATGAAATGGCTGTCCTGTAAATAACGGTGAATGATCCTAATTTCGGAAAATCCTCAACAAAACAGTTCACAGTCCAATACAGTGGAAAACAGCTCTGAGACAAAAGGGCGTCTGGGATTCCCCTTGCTATTTAAAGACGGAGAGACAACATTGTTACATTTGACATGTGAGATTCATTTCCCTAGACGCGGTTATTGGCCAAATGATGGCAGTTTGGGGAAAAGGGACAGAGATTTAGTCAAGTGGATTGGTATGATTTACATTGTATATTCGTATCAAAGAATCACTTTGTCGGACTTAAGAACAAATCCGACTTATGAACATGTTCGGAACGAACACTCCCACAAATGATAAACCAATATCCGACTGGCTACTTTGTTAATCAACCTTGAATTTGTACCTTCAAAATCTGATTGCCTGAATATCACCTTGCTCCTCTGGGTCCTAAAGACAGAGGTTACACTGGAAAAATGTGCTCTCTATCGTCTATATCGCTTTATCATGTATACAGGGTCGCGGAGGGCCTGATGGTTATTCAAGGAGACTTAGGGCACAAAGCGGGGAACACCTTGAACAGGGTGCCAATCCATTGCAGAGCACACACTCCTACAGTACACACACTCACACGCTCATTCACACACTACAGGCAATGTGGGTGATTTTGTCACACTTTTAATTCAGTATTTTGAGTAATTAAAATAATGTTTGTGTTATTCTGCTGTGAAGAAAACCTGTTCAAAAGTTTAAAGGATAAGCTGATTGAGCTGATTGATTGAGAATTTCAAATTCAGATCCTCCAGACGAGCAACATCACAACATTATGATGGTCTCCTTGGTAGAAAAGTACTCTTTGTTCTCTGTGATTTCTTTGTAAAGTAAATAACAAAATAATCTAAACAAAGGATGATGGCTAAACTAATAGCAAGCCTCCGTGTGAGTTTTAGAAATCCCGTCTTCTGCTTTAAGAAGTCAGTCTAGTCTGTGAGAACCTCGAGCATAATGGTGGGACTTAAATGATTGGAATTTTAGCCCACAATATTTGTTAATTATCAAATTTCAGTGTCAATCTAAACCACATTAATCGATTGTGAATAAGAAATTATTCGATTAAATTATTTATTTAAAATGAGTATTGATTGATTATTAAAATAAAAATAAAAAAAACAATTGCAAAACGGTTAGTCAGCAACCTTGTGTTTTTTCGTACAAACTTGCTTTATATATTATAAAGTTTGTATCAGAATAAGTGGTATAGAAGATGAATATTTAATCGTTAAACAGACTTCTGGGTCGCATGGGGGCTGGAGAGAATCCCAGCAAACTTAGGGTGCTAATGTGCGTGTTTGTTATCACAGAGGACAAACACGCACATTATGGGCAATTTGGGAATGCTAATTAACCTAATCTGCATGTCTTTGGACTGTGGGAGGAAACTGGAGAACCCAGAGGAAACCCATCAACCACGGGGAGGAAACTGGAGTACTGTTGAGAAACCCACCACGCACTGGATAAACATCCAAACCCTCGACCCTGAAGGTGCGAGGCGACTGTGCTAACCACTACACTACACAGGCTGCCCTGTATATATATATATATATATATTTATATTGATTATTGTTGAGTCAGCAAAAAATCTCCCAAAAAAACAGTTCCGATTTTCAAACATCAGTATTCATCCCAAAAATTGAGTTACTGAAAAAAAGGAAAATATTCGTATGCCAGGAAAATAAGCAGAAAAATCAGAAAATGGAAGCTGCTCGGTTTTGCATGCCAAAAAAAAAGAAGCAGGTGCAGCAGTCAAAGTCCACACAAGAACTGTGGGTGGTTCTGCAGGATGCTCAGTAAAAGATTGTACCTGAGATTAAAGGGTCCTCGGAGCATTGTTACTCTAAATACTAATCTTGTTTCATTACTTATTGTTTACTGGGCTTTATATACGTATGTAATATGAACAGAAGCTACTGTTTACGTTTTATTTGCATGTGCCTAAGACTTTTGCACAGGACTGTATACGAGAAGGGTAGCCTTCTCCTGATGAGAAGGTTTCAGGTTCAAACCCCACCACCAAGTTACCACTGTTGGGCCCCTGAGTAAGGCCCTCAACTGCTTAGATGTATAATGAAATAAAATGTAAGTCGCTCTGGATAAGAGAGTCTGCAAAATGCTGCAAATTTAAATAAACAGCTCTGGTTATTTTAAGTGTTTTCAAGGTTTTTTTTCCTTTCTTCTATGTATTTTTTTCTTTCATCTTATTTTAAGGGCTCAATTGAACAGCGTGCGCAGTCCTTACTGAACTCAATTCTCCTCTTAAAACTTGGCCATGAATGAAACATTCATGCAAAAAGAAGGAATTAAACAAATAATAATAATAACAAAACCAATATTTACATTTGACAGACACCCTTATCCTGAACAACTTACATTTTTATATCCAAGCAATTGAGGGTTAAGGGCCCTGCTCATGTTGGTGGTGCTGGGGTTTGAACCAGGTCCCTTCTAATCGGTAGTCCAATACCTTAACCACTGAGCTACCCCTGACCGGTGTATTATTATATAATATTTCCACTACTTTATAAGTATTACTGCTTTTGCATGAGTCAACCCTTCTGAAACCAGGTCATGTGGCGTGACTCACCTCGTCGAATTACCCATCATCCTGGATTTTAATCTGTGCGCCGCCCTGTAGACGGTTACACTTCTCGTCCGAGTGTAACGCAAGCCGAGCCGTCATGTACTTGGTGGAGCTTAAAAATAATTTCCACTAACAGTTATTTAAAACACAGTTGTCACAGTAACATCCTGATAATGTCTCTGGTTGGAGAGACTTAGTCACATAGTAATAGTGGTTGTGCGAATCTGCAATTTTCCACCAAGCAGACTATTCACTTACATTCACACCCTGCATACGGAATAAAACATCTGAGCCGAACACCCTAACTGGTGGCCTCGTGAATAATGTAGGATGTCATTTGAGATTCAGCGACATAAAATGTACTCAGGCTCCTCTTTATTTTCACTAAAGACTATCAACCATATCAGGGTCACCGGGTAATCTCGTTGCTGCACTGCAACAATAGAATTAGCTTGTATGATTTATCTAACCGGGATTGAGGAGAGATCTTGTAGGTGGATATTAGGTTACTCAGACTTTCTGTGCCTCCAAATATTCACAGTTCACATCGGGGGGTCATGTGATGCAATCGCAATATGGAAAAACTTAAATTCGACATAGCAGAATCTCTGTAAGCATCATGTAAATGATCATGCCATTATTGGAGTTGGCAAAAAATGTCGAAAAAAAAGTTCTTCTACGGTTTACAGTTTTGCTCAGCTGCCAGCTTCAGTAGGTGGGGCGCCAGTAGTAGCTAAGCAAATTTCTATTGAACCAGTGCCTCCACCTCAGGTCCTCGCTAGACATCCATTTCATTCATGTACATGTCAAATGTTAAGTCATGATAACATTCCACCATCATATCAATAATATTTTGTTTTAACCTAGGTGTCTCTAACATTTGTACTGTATTTATTACTACTTAAAGAAAGTCCAGGGTGTACCCCGTCTCGTGCCCTGAGTCACCTGGGATAGGCTTCAGGCCCCCCTCTATACAAGATAAAGCGGTACAGACAATGAGTGAGTGAATGAACTTGACTGAGTGCAGATCATCCATCCAGTCTGAAGTACCTAATAAGTGCCGGGGTCCATTCTGTTAAGTAATGAACTTTGCCCAGGGTCCTTTGAAGCAGGACCAGAGCATCACTTTTCAAAGCGATGGAAATCGTTTACTTTGAAGTGCTCTTCAAAATGATCATGAAACTCAAAATAAATTAAAATGAATTAAAATAAATGAATAAATTAATTTGGAAAAAACAGCCCACAGATTTGGCTTATTCTTATTTATAATAATAATAATAAATAAATAAATAAATAAATAAACAGTGCTAATACAAGTTTGGGTTAAACTTATACACTGTGTGACCAAAAGTATGTGGACA
>JAQMYG010000001.1:30585825-30598302 GCA_030014215.1 Clariallabes teugelsi
GAAAGAAATAAAAATCAGGAACGATCATGGAGTTAGAAAGTGACCCCAAACTTTTGAACGGTAGTGTGTATATATATATCCCTGTACCATCCTCATATGAGGACTGTTAGGTATAATTCTTTTGCCAGACTTCATTCTGGTTGAAGACATTAAATTTATAGTTACTGTATTAGCTATGAATTTAAAGAAATGTACAGTGAGTGTATATCATGCTTATATACATTGTCCTTAAAAATCTTTACCGTAACATGACACAATGTTTTTTGCTATTTTTATCCACGCTCGGTCTCACAATCAAACCTGATGCACATAACCATGCAAAACATCCTACAGCACTTTCATCTTACTTAACAGAATACCTAATTATTGCATAGTTCATTATACTGTACACTATCTCCTACGTTAACCCTGTAGACTATACGAAAAAAAAAATTGATGATGCTTTTAAAGCTTACGTACCACATGCCCTAAAGCTTATCACCACAAAGCTCCTGTGAAATTAGTAAGCAAGATGAAGCATAGGCAGGGTCATATATGTGCCATAGTAACAGCGTGCCAGTGCTGATTGAGATAAGACAGCGAGTTTGATGATTTCTGGGCGCTGTGATTGTTCAAAAGTTAATGAATTGGCCTGTCAGCCTGTGTGTTCGGCTCCCCATGCTGTGTCAATCCACGTTTAATTAACATAGCGCCGTGATTAAAGTTTTAACATAATTATCTTTATCTTTCTACTCAGGGCGATCAAGCCTCCATGGGAAACTGAGTGAAGATTTATTTTTGGTCAGAAGAAGGAAAAAAAAAAAAATAGGGGCTGTGTGACTGACACCTGCCCTCCAGCACTGGTGAAAGACGGATAACGGAGGAATAAAGACAGCGGACACGGGAAGAGGCGCTGATGAGAGAATGAAGACAACCAGGAATCAAGCATACCCTTTAATTAACTGTCCCTTAAATTACTAAAGCACAATTTGCTTTAAAATTCATCCAACATGCCTGACCGAAGACTTTTGCTACTGGTGTCGCTTTGCCTGTGGGAGGGAGTTGTAAAGGCAGAGCAAGTGACAAAGGTTGTGAGAAGAAGAGGACTGAGTCAGGCTCACTCACAATTGCACGCGTTGACCAATCAGTGGGACCAACCAAGCTTGGAAAAGAACGGAGTGCCCCTGGCACGACTAAAGGAACTGATTAGCGCTGACAAAGTGGACGATAAGTTTGTAGGTCGCTCTAAATCTGAGCAGACCAATGAAGCTCTCTCAGTCTCAAACCAGGATGAGCTGCATGACTTTAACGCTAAATATCCTCAGCAGGAGAGTGAGGACTCTACTAAAATGGACTCGAGGGTCCTTAAAGCTGTTGATAGTACCAGAGATTTGCTTGAGACCCGAAGGATAAAGAATAATACCAAAAACAGTGAAATCCTGAAACATGGAAGAGTTGATAAGGGAATTCCAATTCGCCATAAAATAGATTCTAGTTTGCACTTCAACAGAACCAGAAACAAATCACCGCAAAGATTTAGATCAAGGCCAAGCCCTGGGCTCCTTAATAATGCCATTGGTCCAAAGGGAGTGATATCGGAGTCGCCCCATAAATTGAACCTGACAGGAAACTTCGGCGTATTGAAGCTTATTTCTAAGGACAACCTTGTGCGAATTGTAAATTCCCAACTCCAGAATGGTCTGACCTTCCAGAATAAGATTAGTCACAGTAGGAAAAGAGATTTGATAAACGCAGATCAATTGGAGGAGCTCAAAATAAAGAAACAAGACAGTTCTGTAGCTCCAGATGTATATGAATCTGATAATCATAACAGGACTTCTGTTGAGACACAGTCAAGCACCATCACGAATCCTAATGTCAGTCCAGTTCATATTTTTAGGTGGCCAGTTAGTGATCTTAATCCAAATTCAAAAGATGAGGAGAAAAAGACAGAGGCTGAGACTATAGCTAATATGAAGAGCAAACACCACTCAACCCATGTGGCATCAACACCCCAAAGTGAACTCATGGCCGACATGGAGTTCGTTCCTTTTACTAGTCGTACCAATATCTCCGTGATAGTGCACGAAGGAACGTCACATGCACCTTCTGAGGCAGACTCAGAGAAGAGCTACTTTCTCACCTCACAAACTGAGAGAACTGTTAACGCCAAAGAGGAATCGGGTCAAAACGTGTACGCTCCAGGAATGGAATTTAATGTCACTCAGGAACCGATCAGTAAAGCTTCCGATTTTGTCGAGGACAGTCACATTCTTAAACTGCTCCCGAATCCAGAAGGTGAAGCCATGGACAAGGATGATGTATGGGAACCATCGGTCACATGGCCTCTGCACGGTGGCCATGGCCTCGTGTTCCAGGAGATGGAGGAGGATGACGGAGGTAACGGGTGGAATCCAAGGGAAGGTCATGTGTCTCGTTCACGAAGCAGACGGAGTTGGATCTGGAACCAGTTTTTTGTTATCGAGGAGTATGCTGGTCCTGAGCCTGTTCTCATCGGAAGGGTAAGTTTAAAAAAAGGAGAAAAAAAAACTTTATATCTCATATATATGTGTATATATTATTATGTTCCTCTAAGAATGTCTTTTGTCCATTCCATCCATGATTGCGTGTTACCTACACTTACCTTGTGGCTTTTAACCACCATTGATTTCACATCCGGATAACCGAATTACTTCTAAATGGCTCGAAATTAAATAATTAGACAGCGAAGCATTAAAAGGTTACCACACTCTGTGATGCCTATGGAGGAGAACAAATTTATATTTAACGTTTGTTGCTTTGTAACTGAACAAAAAAAAGAAGATCCCCCATAGAGGGCTCTGATTAATCTCTTCTAGAGCAATGGTAATGCCATTAGACCGATTAATCCAGCCATTTTTTCCCATCAATCTCTCTCAATTTGATTCTCAGCAGAGGCCAACCCCGGCAGGTTGGAAAATAATATTATAATCAGTCCATTAATTTAGACCCTGATTCAGTGCTGTTTAAAAACGACAGTGTGTGGGGTGATGAACTATTAAAATTAGACCTCTGACTGACTATCAAGGGCACAGGGGTAGGGCATGAAAACACAGAGCAGGAGCCCGTAATTTCTCTGGGTACTGTCTTCTATGACTCACGCCTAAATGTACTAAGGCTCTGATTCCCTAGAGACAGACTGGAGCTCGTGGAGTGTAAGGAACGGAGGCTTTTATGAGGAGAAGAAAAAAAAAAAAGATGTGCGAATTGGTTGAATTGGATAGCTGATTAGAAAATTTGCTTAGGCTTGAGAAAGTCTCCCAAGTCTTCAATTTTGCTCTGTCTCTACTTTTTGTCCTCGTGTGAAATGTAAAGGCAAGAGAATTTATGAACTGAGTAAATGAACGAGCGCGATATTGTGTGTTTTTCCCGAGGCAGCTGTACAGCGTTTCATGATCGGAATACAAAACCGTGCGCTCGTCTTCGGTTTTGTGCGTGTTGCTTCTCCAGTTGCTTAATGGAATCCCTACAGCGACCAGCAATATCTCGACGTATCCACCTGAGCTCGGCGACATCGGACACGCCGTCCAGATTGAACATAAGTGGACTGTTTCGAGAAAAGCAAACGGAGAGGACTATTAGGAATTAGTGGGCAGTGGAAATGAGAGAAGAGGCATGCTGGGTGGACACTGCGGAGTGAGGCGTATTGACAATATTGAGTTTGTTTGGTTGGTTTGCCAGTCTAATATTTGAGCCAAAAAAACAAAAAAAAAAACGGAAGAACATGAAAGAGACATGATTCTCTATTTCTTCATCCTCACTGTTTCCCTCGAAGCCCTCCCTTCTCCAAAAGTTGGTTTCTTGATGCGAAATTGACCGATTTTAAGCCTGTTCGAAACATCCTTGAGTGTGGTGTTGGTGTGTCTGGAATTTTATCTGCTATTGTTCGAAACACACATAGCTGCTGATTAGCTCAAATAACTCAGTATGCTAATGTGATGTGCGTGCTTTCTGATTATGTCTCGAGGCTACGGCAGGAGGGGGATAGTTCAAACCTTCCTTTTCCTGCATCACGAATTGCCTTTTGCAAGGAAACCTAGTTTATTATTTTGACCTGAAACATTACATCGTCTACCTTCTCTTATACTCTTTAAAATTTATTTCAATGCCTGAACAAGTTTGGAGATTCAAGAGCTCTGTAGAGGGTTGAAAAGTTGAGAAAGTTCAGTCAGGCAAAGCAGATATCTGAACAATCATTTTCTCTGGCAGGTTTGCTGAAATCACTCGTGCACTCAAGACACGGAAATGTCAGGCTACGCAAGCATGTAAGCTTTCTCGCAGAGTACTGTTCCAATATTCATGGATGTAACTTCGCTTTAAAATGTTTCTGGTACTACAATGATGATGGGGCAAGAAAAAAATGTGATCTATTCCTAGGCCAATAAGTGCTGTTTTTATCATTGGTAGAGACTTCATTGCGTAATATGTTACTAGGCTAAACTGTAGTACATACCATAGTATTATAGTGGTACTTCAGACATTACCACGGTAGGCACCATGTCACGCATGCGCTCTATAGAGTTCCAGTGTAGGTACTCTGGCACTTTGGTGGATGCCACAATATTTTGGTGAATACCATGGGTACCACAGTAGCTACTAAAGTTTACCAGGTATCTAATATGGTACTGTATGTTTATTTACTATATTAGATGTTAGTAGTGGCAGTACCATATTATTGTATGAAATATTACAAGTTTCAACACCATGGTATTTAATTAATGTTACATACATACAATGGTATCATACAACATAAATATCACCATTATGGTAATAAACATGTACAATATTTTTGACAGTATCCTGGTACATGTTTCATAGTACCATACTATAGTACATGTACCGTATGCACCATTGTGGCACATGTAGTATTAGAGCAAATAAGGTATTATCGGCAGAGGTTGGTAGTAATGAGTCACATTTACTTAAGTAACTTTTTAAAAATTTTTATTTCCTTTTATGAGTAGTTTTACTGCACCATACTTTGTACTTTTACTTGAGTAGATTTACAAAGAAGAAACGCTACTCTTACTCCACTACACTGCATTCGGCTACACTCGACTTTTCTAACCATTCAGTCTACACATTTGATATTCTTCATTTTTGCCAGAGAAACGCAGCCGGTGGATCTACCACGTGACTGTGCTTCACCAATCAGACGTAGCAACAATAATCACATGACTCAGTTTGACCAATCAGCCGCAATAACAATAACCACATGTAGGCAAAAGTTTAGCTGTTTTATTTAATTTTGCAGTGTTAAAATATATAATTAGCAAATAAGATAAAAAGGATAAGTTTCTTACATTTGTTCTACTGGACACAGTTCATGGTAAAGTGAGACTCTTACAGATGTTCTAATGTTATTTTCTATCTGCTGAGCCATTTGGAGGGAAACTGAATATACAGTCTATCTTACACTGGAAATAGTTTACACTGTTCAAACATACATATGTTACCTACAGTAGGTGTTTGTTTCAAAAGCTTTATGTTGTGAAAAAAGGGATATTAGGAAATTTGTGTTTCTTGTTCCTAATTAGCTTATTGTAAATATATTTAGTTTTATTCTTTTATTTTATTACATTTATTTTATTATTCGCAAATGTCAGAATTTGTACATTATTTCATCATTTTGTCTGGCTGCTTACATAATTAAAAAATAATAATAATAAATCGGACATTACGATGAAACAGTTACTTGATTAGTCTTTTCACCGAATACTTTTTTTAACTCTTACTTGAGTAGTATTTTGTATGACAACTTTTTACTTCTACTTGAGTAATATTATTTTCAAGTACAGCTACTCTTACTTGAGTACAATCTTTGGCTACTCTACCTACCTCTGATTATCGGACACATTATATACATACCTATAACATTTATTATAATATATTATTATATAATATACAGTATACAGTATAGATATTATTATTATCTTTTATTATGGGATGAATTCATGCTGGTGGCACAGTGGTGTAGTGGTTAGCACTGTCTCCTTGCACCTCCAGGGTCCGGGTTCGATTCCTGGCCAGGCTTGATTCCTGTCACTGTGTGCATGGAGTTTGCATGTTCTCCTCGTGCTTGGTGGGTTTCCTCCGGGTAATCTGGTTTCCTCCAACAGTCCAAAGATATGCAGGTTAGGCTAATTGGCTTCCCAAATTGCCTGTAGTGTGTGAATGAGTGTGTAGGTGTGTGTGCTCTGCGATGAATTGGCACCCTGTCCAGGGTGTACCCTGCCTCGTACCCTAAGCCTCCTGGGATAGGCTCGAGGTCCCCGCGACCCTGAATACAGGATAAAGCGGTAGAGACGATGAGTGAGTGAGTGAATTCATGCTTGCTTTTAAATATGTCCTCAAAGTGAATAATGGGTGCTTTAACACATCACAGATAAACTCTTTGGGTTCTTCAACTTGGAGAAAATAACTAAACCCTCTCTGATATGGAAAATAATCTGTTGTAGGATTTTGCACAAAATATTTGAGACGTATGTGTTTGTTCTTTTAATTCACATCCATAACAATATTCTAACTGTAATTTTCAATTATTGCCATGTGCAGTGGAAATGCCATTCCCGTCAAAACCCGACCTGCAAAGATCTTGTTTGTGGGTGTACTGTACAGTATGAGTAGGAGCAAGGGACATGTCTCAAGCATCGCAAGAGCAGCATACACCTATGCTAATGACACTCTGCTTCTTGTTGTTGTATTCCCACCGTTCTTGGAGTGTGGGCTTCCCCCTGGAGTGAACAAAATTCAAGCCTTAAGATAAAAGGTATGTTAAAAATGACGTAAGCATTTTCCTTTGTTGTTCCCCTTGGACCTCATTAGTGAAAATTGCATTCAATGACATTCTGTGCTATTGGCAAGTACGTTTTAAGTCACAGGGCGTTCTGTTAAAGCATACAAAATACTACAGTTGTGGTTTTCTCCCCGGATAAAAATATAATTTATTTTCCTGATTAGTGTATTTTTAAAAAGCGTTGTGATTATAGAAACTATGAATCATTCCACATTAGCTCAAGTAGTAATCAGTACTATTTTTAGTCTAATTAGTGCACTGGTACACTGTCTGAATCCTCTAATATGAATTTTATCCCCACTGATATTTATAGAACTGCTGCATAATTGCCACAACTGTGAATAATTTGTAGTTCAGTCCCAGACATGATGGTTATGTACAGTATATACGGTACATGTGGCTGTTAAAGTACTATCAAGGGATTAATCTTGAGTTTAAGTGAGCCTGCCTCAGGTCTTTCTCTTAGTGTTCAAATTAATACTACACTCTCAATGTTTTAGTATTTCTGTCAATCTAAGGACTGTTGTGCTGTGATGTGAACGTGTGACTCAGATATTATTTTTTCATTCATATTAAGTGTTAAAACTAAATGTTTGTGGTGCATATTGTTGTAATGCCAAAGCCAGTTGTCCTGTTGTTCACACCATCAATACATCTGTCCGTCCATCCAACCAGGCTTTTATTTATTCACCCATCAACTTATACATCTATGCTTTCTTCTACCCCTTCCATTCATCCATCCATCCAACTAACCAACAGCCGACCAACCTGCCCACTAATTTATTTATCCATTTTCCCACTAATTTATTCTTTCTTTAATCCACCCAGTCACCCATCTGTCCACCCCATCTTTGACCCATTTGTCCACCCTGACATCCATCCACAAACTCATCCAACGCATCCTCCTATCCATTCACTCACCAAACAATCCATCCATCCATCCATCCATCCATCCATCCATCCATCCATATGTGCATCCAACTCCCCCCCCCCCCAAAAAAAACAATAACCAACCAACCACCTGTTCATCCATTTGTTCTCCACTGATCTGTTTACCCAGCCATCCAACAATCCATCCATTTACTCACCCACCCATCTACTTTTCCTTCAATTATTCTAACCACCCACCTACTCACCCATCTGTTCTTCAAACAGTCTGTTCCCTCTGCCATCAATCCACCTACTTGATCCATTTTCTTTTCCAGTTACCTACCAATCAAACTATTGTCCATCTACTCATGCATCTCTTTTTCCATCCAGCCACCCAGCCATTCTTTTACAGACCCATCTATCTATCTATCTATCTATCTATCTATCTATCTATCTATCTATCTATCTATCTATCTGTCTATCTATCTGTCTGTCTGTCTGTCTGTCTGCCTGTCTGTACAAACAAATTTTTGTTTGCACACTAATGAATCTGTGTTGCTGCTGTCTATTCCATCAGAACATGACATCACATGTTGCAGGTCTAGGTTGCAGGTGGCTACTCTGGCTGTTTAATTGATTGTGTTTGTGTGCGAGTGGCTTGTGCATTTGGTTTGACACATATGGCCGCTACCCTTTTGTTTCCAAACCCATGCTCGACGCACAGTTTTAATTTGCGTCACACACTGACAATCACATGCTATTAGAAAGATTTGGAAGAGGATAGCAAGACAGACTGTGTTGAGGCCACAGCTCCAACAGACACCTGCTGTGAGGGAGATCATAAGAGATAATTCAAGGATGACTCTCAACAAACTAGTTTGTGTTTTTCTTCCCTTTCTCTCACTGTGAGAAATATTTAGCCTCAAGGCTTGAACTCAGCAGGAGCGAAGGAGCAATTAGGAATGAAGAGATGTTGACAAGGGCAGAGAGAGGGACACTGAGCGGCAAGATGGTAGAATGTGTGTTAAAATAATGATGTCAGTTGAATTAGAATCAGAAAATATGAATGGGATGGAAGAGAAAAATCTTAGGCCAATAGTAGGAAATGACAGTCACTATACAGTACAGTACAAAGCAGCGGAAAGAGAAGGTACAGCAAATATGAATGACATGGAGAGAAATGGAGCAATGAAAAGTGCTGTGCGATAAATGAAAAACACACAAGTGTCTGCAGTCCTCAATGGTTATAAAGGTGTGTGTGTATGTGTGTGTGTGTGTAATGTAAGTGAGAGCATTACAATAATGATATATAGCTGGAAAGATAACAGGCGAAATAATGGAGATAGAGCAGAGTAAGACAAGAATGGGCAGTGAAAGAATACAATTGTGTTAAATACCATTTTATTACAAACTCCTGTGGAGACAAAATTCACAGGCATTTCAATTCTGCATGTAGAAATTAAAAGAAAGCAGGGAGCAGAGGGTCGTTTTACTGCTGAAATCTAACAGAAACACTCCTAACATTCACAACGCTAGGAGTTCTATTCATATATGTGTGTGTGTGTGTGTGTGTTTTTCATTACCCCAAGCCATTGATAACATCTCATTCAGAGTCATTCAGTTTGGTTTCATAAGACATTAATACCAGGAGTATTAATTCTTTACGCCATGGATTCCACTAGATGTTATAAATATTTTTGCGGTATTCAGGTCTGTTTTGAAAAGATTGCATCATGTAGTACAGTACATGCAGATATTTCAGGTTTTACCACATCTCAAAGGTGCTCTATTGGATTCTGATCCGGCCAAGGGAAGAACGTTGATCCTTTGTTATGCACATGAAACCAGTTTGAGATGGCTTTGTGATGTTGCGCAATATTGTTCTGGAAGTAGCCACTGGAAGATGTGTCCATAAAGGGGTGCGCATGGTCAACAGCAATCCTCAAATAGGCTGCATCGTTTAAACAAGGATATTAGTGAGCCAAAACGAAAGTGGGCCCAAACCATAACCACCTCCACCAGTTGGGTCCATGGTTGTGTGTCCATGCATTAGACCATCATTATATAGTTTTGATGGCCACCCTTAAGAAATTTTACTATGGTAAACTAAAATACATAACCTGATACACCATAGGTTAATGAGTAGTATGGTAGTACTATAGTGTTTACCACAATACTCTGGCGAATACCATGCTACTTATTGTGTACCACAGTGGCTAGTTCAAAGGTATCAAACATGGTATGTTTGTACATACTGTACTGTAACATATTAGATATGCTATTACATACTACTGTTATGGTATAGTACAGGCAGTACCATATTACTGTATGCATAATGGAGAGTTACAGCATACAGTATGGTATTTATTGCAGTATTCTAAATATACTCTATAAACTGTTGTGTGAGAAAATCCCAGTTATAGAAATACTAAGTTGAGTACTTAGTAACCAGTTCATCCCCAGGACAATTATATTATCTGGTTATCCTACTGGGAGTATGCAGAAGATGAGGCTGAATCCGTATTAATTGTCTGCACACATAAATGGGTGATGATAAGGTATCCAGAGATAAGCTCTTGGAGAGGAAACACGGATTCAGCTAGAAGGCCATGCTAGAAGGTCATCAGTGCATGCCTAGCTTATGCAAGCTTATCACCAGAGAATACAACTTCTCCACTCTATTATCTAAACGGACTTCAGCGCCAAGAGAAGGAGGTCATATCCCTGCACCTGGTCATAACTCTTGCAGATTCATCGTTTTAGGTGTAGCTTGTACACCAGAGCACATGAGCTAGGGCTTATCTGAATCCCCCATTAAAGATGACAACAGTCCTTGCACTGTAGCATAGAAAACCCTTCTGTCACAGTCATTTTCAGCATGGCTGTAACAGCTAGATTAGAGCTTGTCAAGGCTTGGAACTAGATCCCTCCACAGACACTCAACACTCCCAAATGAAGGTGTAGACATCCTTGCCTCCTTGCTCTCCTCTAAGAAATGAAAGGTCTCTGTTGAGAAGTGCAGACTTCTTAGTTACACTACATCATTGACTTCAGCTGAGGCTTGATGGCTGCCAAGATGTTGATATGTCTCGCACCAGGACTGGGAACCCCCACCCTGCATAGTTTCCTCTGATCCGGTTACTTATTACGCTGTTCATGATTTTAGCTAATTGTGCCTATATAGGGGAAAGCTACAGTCGGGTGCAGGAATGGGTTCTTCTAGGATTTCAGTTAAGAAGACATAGTCTAGACCTGTAGAATGGTAGTACATACAGTACTAGATATGGTTGTTGTTCACCAGCTTCACCTTTCGAGCCCTACAACCTGGTTATTACTTGCTCTCAACTTTGAATTCAGTGAAGGCATTCCATCCTGACTATGGAGGGAATATCAACTCCAAAACACAAAGCTAGGAAATTAGCAAGAATCCGATTTAATTCGCTTGTTTAGTGCTTGAATTCATATAACGCTGCAGTTTAAGCTCGATAGTCCCGACTGTGATTTATATTTAAAGGAGGAAATGCATAGGAAGGGAAATGACACAGTGCAACGAGAAAAAATGAACAGTTTGTACCACCAACGCTGCAAAGTAAAAAAACGTTCAAGCTCTCTGGGGCATGTAGAGATTAATGTCTGTATAGAACAATAGAAAGTGACTAGCCAAATGCAGGGCAGTACTGCTCACAAGGGAAAACTCGAGAAGCATTGATGCCTCGCAATTTAGAGAAGGCTTGCGAAAAAAAAAAGAGGAAAGAAAAGAAAAGAAATGTCCTCTCAGTAAAGTAGAAAGAATCAAGTGGACAACTGTGTCTTCCAACATATAAAGTCAAAAGCTACCAAACTCCATTTCAGGGTTACACAGTCTGAAGGATGGAAGGAAAATGTAAAATCTCAAGTTCAAGTTGGCTTTTATTGTCATTTTAACCAGTTCAGTACACAGTGCAATTAAACAACATTCCTCCAGGACCACGGTGCTATATACAGTACATACAACATGAATTAACATAAATGAACAAAAACGAACTAGCTAACTAAGAAACCTAATTGGCTGACTTTTACAGCTACCCCTGGTGGTTGGGAGGGTGAATTCCAGACTATTCTATCATGCAAAATAGAATACACTACCATCTCAGGCGAATTATATATGATAGAAAAAAGCACATGGCATTTGAATAAGCATGACATGACCAACTTTAGACATCAAGTAAAGGTCGGCGATGGCTAATTGTTTTTAAGGAAAATGTTTGAGGATTAGAAGTGCTGTTCCTTTAGATTAGTAGTTACTTGATGCTCTCAGAGCTGGCACTGATTGTCCACTTCCAGTCAAAGAGAAAAAGCCACAAGGGGAGAGAGAGACAGAGAGAGAGAGAGAGAGAGAGAGACATGCAGCACCAACATGTCGGCGTGTCTCTGAATGCGAAAAATGTATAAACAGCTTAAACGCATCAGTAATGTCTAATGAATTATACAGTAATTGCTTCATTTAAAAAAAGAAAAAAGTAAAAAGGAACGCAGTCAGTGGCAATTAATAAATGAAATACAACAGTATGATGAGTTTTTTTACTCACTCACTCTCTCTCTCACTCGTCGTCTATACCACTTTATCCTGTATTCAGGGTCACGGGGACCTGGAGCCCCTATCCCAGGAGGCAGGGTACACCCTGGACAGGGTGCCAATCACATGGCACACACACATACTGTACAGGTACACACACTCAACACACTCATTCACACACTATGGGCAATTTGGGAATGCCAATTATTTTAATATTTTTAGTATTTTTAATAATTAA
>JAQMYG010000001.1:30601846-30612441 GCA_030014215.1 Clariallabes teugelsi
TTGTCCAATCAGCGGTAAGAATTTCATTCGCAAACTATACCTACCTTTTCCGGTTTGTATCTGACTGGCCGAGAAGTTCAATACAAATTAACAAAATGGAAAACAAATTAACAAATTCAAAACCAAATTAACAAATCCGAAAACAAAAAAACAAAAACAAAACCAAAACAACAAAACCCAAAGCAAAATAACAAATTAGTTTTGGGTTTTGTTATTTTGTTTTTTAATTAGTTATTTTGTTTTTGTTTTTGTTATTTCGTTTTTTAATTTATTTTGTTTTCAGTTTTGTTCATTTGTTTTGCACTTCACGACCACCGTACATATGTCTGTGGGAACTGTACACACAATCATTCACCAACACCACTTGCACATTACACAAGACATTGTTTGAGCCATTAAAGGAATTCCTGGGAGGCCAGCGTTTCGGATGTGAAGGAGACAGTCCAATCATGAACTGAGAAGGTTTTCCATCCTGATGGTGTCCAAGCGCTAGTGAAAGTGCATTAATATAGCAGAGGATCATATTGAGAAACAAAGGGAGTTTTTACTCTCATAACGGTGTTCCGTTCCGCCTTAAATGTCACTTAAACTGTTTCGTCCTCATGCCTTAAATGTCACCTATGGTACAAAATTCACGATTGAACCTCAAATAAAATATAATTCACTGTCTTTTTTAAACCAATTAGATTTTCTCTCTAATGTGATCTTATATAAGAAGATCCCCCTCCCCTGACCTGTTGCTCAGCCTAATAGTTCTCTGGTGGGGCGTGGCCTAGACTTAGCTCATTTACATAGACACTGAAATGGTGCATTTGGAACAGGAGTGAAATAAAGGGAGTTATAAGGTATAAAAATGCTTATAAAATGCTGGAGAATTAATTGACACCCCTGAGACCTATGTTAACTTGTTAAAAATGTGTAAAATATGGGAGTGTGAATGCTAGTTAAGCACATTTCTCACCCTGTTTTTCGCTGAAAGGGCAAACCTCAAGTGAAAAAAAAAAAAAACCTAGTAAAAATGAGATCTTGATCAAGTGTTAAATGTTACAGTTAACATAATGGCTTAATGGCAGAGCAATCATGAAATCAGCTCACTATAATATGCCAAAATATGTCCCTCTTTTGTGTGTGCGTGCATGCATGATTTTGCGCATGTGTGCGAGCACACCAGTCACTGAACCGCTGTTTTGCGCAGTCGAAGCCCATTTCACACAAGGGCACAAGTGTCATTCTCTCCATCTGTGATATTCATTGGTGGAAAAAATATGACCATGGAAGCAACCACATTCATTAAGCTAATGCACAAATACAAAATGCAATTTTTGGCTCTTGATTTTCTGCTTTCGTGATTTATTGTGCCGCGCAAATGGGAAATTGAGTATACATGTACAAGTTATTTAAGTGATTTAGAGGTTGACACTGAAGTTTGTGATATATGATTATTGAAAAACCTGAAATTGAGTATAAGCATATTATCTTATGGTAATGAACAAGGCCTTACAAATGCACCACAATTTCCCTAGCAACTGTCCCTGCCACGGAGGAGGTCTAATTTAGATGGATTTTATGGTCTATGAAATCATGACGCTGAATAAACTGAAGGATTTGATATAGATTTTATTTTCAAGTGACGGAATCATTTTCCTGACAGTGTCGCTCATTAAAATATATGATATTTGAGCTTCTGCTCGTTTGGACGACGTTAGATGTAGCAGATGTAATTGTATAGATAATTATTGTTACTGTAATGAGTTCAAACATCTGCTTGGGTTCTTGTCTGAGACACTTTTTTTTTTCTCTTTTTTTCCGTGTCCTGAATGTGTGACAGAGAGAAAGAGAGGAAGAGAAACGGAAAGTCAGAGTTTCAAGCTCCTTTTGTGCTCTTCCTCTCCCCACTGAGCAGTTTTTCCTCTTCGTTCATCATCCTGCCGATGCTGGCTTTAATGATTGCAGCAGCTTCATTAAGGGCCTCGTTAAGTCCTGTCATTAAGGCCAGTCATTAATGTCTTTCGTTAAGAACCCCAGGTCTGGAACTGTTATGTGTTGGCAGCTTTGACCGACTCTGAGCGTCAGTCCACAGCTAATGCCCGGTGTCAGGATATTCAAAGCCCCTCACAGTGACATGAGCTCACAAGTTTCCTTAGCAACAATGGCCCAACCACTGAGTGGCCTGGTGGTCAGACTGAATAAGCTTTCACTTCTTGTTGCCATATAATGCTGTACGGTTCTGGATTTTATTATTATTATTTATTATTGTTATTACTAAATTATGTATAAGTAACATGAGCAGTGTTGCACATGTACTGTACAAAAGTCTTGAGCCAGCCCTCATTTCTTCATATTTTGCTTCCAAAAAAGAGCCAGACTTTCTTTTATTTTTTTAATGTAAACTTGAGGAATTGTTCTGATTCATGAAAGCCTTTATTTTTTTTTTTTTGGCTCTCATTTTAGGCGGCATGATGGTGTAGTGGTTAATACTGTCGTCTTGCACATTCCCGGCCAGGCTCGATTCCCATCTCTGAGTTTGCATGCTCTCCCTGTGCTTGGTGGGTTTCCTCCCACAGTTCAAAAACATGCAGATTACGCTAATTGATGTTCCCGAACTGCCCGTAGTGTGTGAATGTGTGTATATGTGTGTGTGCCCTGCGATGGATTGGCACCCTGTCCAGCGTGTACCCCGCCTCGTGCCCTAAATCTCCTGGGATAGGCTCCAGGCCCCCCTGCGACCCTGAATACAGGATAAAGCGGTATAGAAGATGAGTGAGTGAGTGTCTCTCATTTCCAATCCAGCCCCTGTACGAGGAACATTTTTGTTTCTTAAGCCACACAGTGACCTATGATTCATTAAAGTCTAAAAGAAAAAAAACTAAGATTTAATTTAAGGCATGAACCAGTAAGAAACAGGTGCAGATGATGACAGATGATCAGGATAATGATTAGTATACTGAGGATTCTGAATGCTGAGACGAGAGGGGAAATGAGGTTGCTGCTGAGGTGTAGGTTACATAAACAACCCACTTTTAAATTGTATCTTTTGGCACTTTGAAGTTTGTCACAGTAAAAAAGAAAAAAGAAACATTTGTTCCCATTTCTTTCATTTAATTCACGTCATTACATTTCATTTAATATGGAGGGACTCTAGACTTTTGCACAGTACTGTATATAAATTTATATAGATATGAGCTGTATTTTTTATAAATCTGAAAAAGCAGTGATTTTCTTTTTTCCTTCCTTTTTTTTTTTTTTTTTTTTTAAATCCCTCTGGTTCCATTGAGAGAAATGTGCTTAGCTGTTTCCACACATGGATGCCTCCGAAACGCTGCTGTCCCCGTTCCCATTTTTCTTCCGAGCTCGCGATGTCAGATTTCTGTGGGGAGTCGTGTTATTACGGGTGCCTATTCCGCCACACATATTCTGGCCACGTATGAGTGGTAATGAGAATGAATGCTGATGCTTTGGGCGGGCTGATCCCCGCTGAACACTGCGTCTGAGCCCTGTAGCCTGGTTGTGAAAAAGCTACACGTAAACATTCCCCAGATCCAGTGAGCTCACGCCGTTGCTTTTTCTGTTACTCGCATGTGAAGGTGTGTAGTGTCATGATGCCGCTGTCACTTCTGGTTCTTATCTGAATGCCAGCTCGCACTTCTACATTGATGCTTATTTGTGCATATGTATTCTACAGTGTGAAGAAGGGGCTTGTGGGTAGTTTTTGGAGCATGTGGAGGAATACTGATATCTTTAAACCGGTTGTGAAGGGATCTCGCGACTGTCAAGTGCTCAGAAAAGTTTTCCGCTCTAATGTCACTCCAACTATATTCGTACAAATCAATTTTATTACGGTGATGGAAATGTTCCATCGTGACCTTGTGATGTGATGCAAATCTAAATCACCGGACTTTATACTTTAACTCTAGCTCACTAATTGAATTAACTTTCATGACGCCACTTTCTTTCTCCCCTAACATACTGTTTATACTTTATACTACTTTATATAGCGCTGATCAAAGCGGGAGCGGATTCCGAGCCAATCCCAGAAACGCTGAGGCTGGGAACACACGCTGGATGTAATATTTTTACTGGGATTATTATAAGGGGACATTTTTGCGAGGAACATGTTGAACAGTCTCAGCAGTATAAACCAGACCTAATGCTAAATGACTCAATTAAGGTAATTCATATTCACTTTAGAGCAACCGCGCGCTTTTTCTAGTCGCTACCACAGTGTGGTGTTTAATGAAAATTTGCATTAATTACGCATGAATCAATCAGTCTTAAGCCTTCATCTGAGTCTATCTAATCTAGTCTTTTTTTTTTGGTGTTTATTTTGCTCCTCAATCAAATTTCTGATTCGTGAAAAAGCTCCTTTTTCTACAGTTACTGGTTTACTCTTTTTTTCCCCTCATCTTTAAGTTCTGATTATTTACACTTCCACTTCCCCAACCTTTTTTTTTTTTTTTTTTTCTTCCCTTCACTCAGCTTCACACTGACATGGACAGAGGAGATGGACGCACTAAGTACGTGCTCCGAGGCGAAGGGGCGGGCTCGGTGTTTGTGATTGATGAAAAGACAGGCAACATCCACGTGACGAAGCCCTTGGACAGGGAGGAGAAGGACGAGTACCGGCTTATCGCCACGGCAACAGACAGCCAGACAGAGCGTGCCCTGGAGCCTTCTTCCCAGTTTATCATCAGGGTGCAGGACATCAACGACAACCCGCCTGTTTTCGAAGACGGCCCGTACAGCGCCACCGTCTCGGAGATGGCCAACATAGGTAACTACACTCGGTCGGGATCGCCATCGGGAGACTTTCAGCAAACCAGATTTTTTCATACAGATACATATTGTGTGAGACAAGCGTGCTGACAAGTTTGGCATGTTTGGGATTTATCATCTGCCACCGAATCAACTCCCGAGTTTGAAATGGAAATATTTATCTTTGGAGTTAGAATACTTCATTTACATGAATAGATATATAAATGCATCATTAAGACGTGTTTGCACCACTTTAGCACCAAATGAATAAAAAAATAAAGATAAATACTGAAAATCTGAAAGCAGTAGCAATGTGCACAGAATGCGCCAATTTTTTTTCTCTTTTATTTCTATTCAGTTACAACATTTTACCCCATCTGAATACATTATCATTCGAATTTTTGAATCACGCTTCGGCTTTTCGCAAGATGAATGTGCACAGATTTCTGTGTTTGTGTAAAGGTTGCGTCAACCTTGCGGTGACACATTAGTTTTTGATCTGCCTGTCTGATTATCCTGTAGCAATGTGTATCCAAACACTCTCTCTCTCTCTCTCTCTCTCGCTCTCTCTCTTACACACACACACATACCTATAGAGACACACATACACACACTGTCTCACTCCGGAGTCTTCCGTTTGTGTTCCGCTGCTTTTTAAGTACCTGTGATAGATCAGTAATCATAGCAGCCCCACCCAGGGCTCATTCCAGATGACACTGTCAGGTCTCTGTTGTCAGAAAAGCATCAGCGGCTGTGCCCACAAATCCCTCTTTTTCCATATAATGTCAGATAAAACCCCATAGGAAATCCTGTATTGTTTTTTTTTTTTTTTTTTTTTTTTTGCTCCTTCTTCCCCCAACAATTTCCATCTTTCACATGGTGTATGACAGCATTTGATTTATTTGGTGGGAGGGGAAAAAAAGTCTATAACTGTCAGGGGTGGAGGATATAAAAGGATATGTGGGAATCGGCGGGGGTCAGGGGATGGATGGGGAGGGAGGACTCAACAAGCCGGGCGATTGAGAAAAGGGGGCGAAAGGGAATTACCGATGGCGATGAAGAGAAATGATGTGAGACGGGGCAAGTGGTGGGAAGAAGGAAGGGAAAATGAGGGGACAGGGAGAAGTTTTATAATTTTTTTTATATTTCACATACTGTAGTAATATCTGCATCTGGATTTGGATTTAATCGTAAAAGTGGCCCAAAGAGAACTCGATGGCTTGCTATTACTTTTCGAAGGAATTTGGACTGAAGGCTTTTCCCCGAATTCTCATTTTTCTAAGTCAGGACTGGGCGGTTGTATCTACCTCAATTTTGCATGCACATGCACGAAAATTATGTGAAAAAACGTTCAATCAGGTCTCCCGAGCACTATGGAATAAGCCAACCTCAGCAGAAAAGGCAGCGTTTTAAAGTTATGAGCAGAGATGCTTCTTGTAAACAGGCGAAGCAGGATACTGCTTGGGCCCCAGGCCAATAGGGGGCCCCCAAGGGCTAACAAACGTATTTATTATTTATGAGATAATGGTGATGAATCTGTTTAGAGAGGCCCCCTGCAATTGTTTTGCCCAGGGCCCAAACAGGCTAAAATTGCCTCTGGTTACAAGGATTCATTTGGGACCCTTTCTGAACCCCTTGGCTCCTACAGTACGTAGCTCTCGTGTTTTTGGTCTGGTCTGAAAACTATTTTGTAAAAGAGTGTTGTTGAGAATGGTTGATGAACCACATCTCTCCACTCAGATACGTCTTATAGGAACCATTTTTCACCATTTTGTCCAGAAAAAAAAATAAAACGATGCATCTGAGCACCCAAATTTCAGAATTTCTCCAGGATATGTCTTTGATTATTTTATTCTTATTCTGATTATTTTATTAAACTGGAATGACTGGGGAAAAAAGGGAATTTTATGAAACTCATGTCCTTGTCATCGATTTGCCGCACGAGTTTCGTATCAGACCGCACCTACTACTGTATAAGTCCAATGAGTCCTGAGTCCAATGCACAACCCGGTTTCTCTCGAGCTTTGGAAGAAAAGGAATAAAGGAATAGTCCTTCTCATTCTGTATCTGTATGTGAATCTGATAAACATATTATTTGTTCTGAGTAATGCATTTGTGTTTGGTTAGAAAAGGGAAAGGAAAATTGAAAGAAGTTAAATGGAGGCAGGGGGAATCTGTCAACCTGTGTAAAAGTCTTCCATTCGAGGTCAGTTGTTATTCCACGACCAGGATTTGTTAGATGAGTGCCTTGTACTGTTCTGTATTGATTTTGCTTCCTCTCTCTCTCTCTCTCTCTCTCTCTCTCTGTTGCGCACACACAGGCACGTCCATTGTTCAGGTGACAGCAACTGATGCTGATGACCCCACCTATGGGAACAGTGCTCGTCTGGTCTACACACTGGTGCAAGGCCAGCCTCATTTCTCTGTCGACCCACAGACGGGTGAGTCTGTCCATTTCAGTCAGGCTTTTCCGTTTTCATCAGCCTAGGCTGCGCTTTTCAATAATAATTAACTATTTCCTGGAGGGCAAAGTGCTTGAAATAAGGCTCACTCTGTTAAATGTGCCTGATGTGGTGGAGGAAGGCTGAAATCCCTAGGTTTTTACACAGCAATATACTCTCACATATCTGCTTTAGGAAAACATACAAGGAATACAGTGCATTTAAGAGGATACAAAAATGTTTTTACTGCCTTTTCAATCGCAATGAATGAATATATAATGCGTATGAGATTATTATTAATCAAATATAACATTATTCAGCCTGTTTTTAGTTGTTTTTACGCATGCCCTTTAGCTGCTTTACATTTTCTTAGATCATTCTGGGTTAAAATGAGATCTAGTCTGCATTCACAAGAAGCATTTTGCTTGAAAAACCATTTAAAAGGGGTTCTTTATTAAACCATTTGGGCCCACAAGCAGCTTCCTTTAGAGAACATTCATTTTATTTAAGGTCCTAAATGAGCCAAAAAAGGCGCCTCAAAAAGACATCTTTAAAGAACTTAGAAGGTTCTTCGTGCAGAAATGGTTCTTCAAAGGCCAAATTCTGACGAATCATCTTCAGTTCCACTTGGCATCTTTATTTTCGTGTGAATGGAAGAACCGTTTTATAATTTATTATAATTCATTTAAAATTTATAAAAACATTTTTATTAAAACATTTATCAGATGTTATGGTCCATTATCCAACCACTGGGCCCATAAAGATTTTTTTGGGAAAAAATGTTCCTTAGAGAACCTACGTTTCCTCTGGAGGTGGCACGGTGGTGTAGTGGTTGGTCTGAGTTTGATTTCCGGCCAGGTTCGATTCCCGTCTCTGTGTTAATTGAGTTTGCATGCTCTCCCCGTGCTTGGTGGGTTTCCTCTCACGGTCCAAAGCCCTGCAGATTAGGCTCATTGGCGTTCCCAAAAGAGTGTGCGAGTATGTGTGTGTGCCCTGCGATGGATTGGCACCCTGTCTAGGGTGTGTACCCTGCCTTGAGCCCTAAGTCTCCAAGGATAGGCTTCCGGCCCCCCTGTGACCCTGAATACAGGATATAGATAGTGAGTGAGAATGTTTTCTTTGGGATCTTCAAAGAATCAGAAAAACGGTCCTTAAAGAACCATCTTACAGGGAACAGTTTTTGAAAGGTTCTCTGTAAAACTC
The DNA here is from genome assembly GCA_030014215.1 of Clariallabes teugelsi. NCBI lineage: Eukaryota > Metazoa > Chordata > Actinopteri > Siluriformes > Clariidae > Clariallabes > Clariallabes teugelsi. The sequence goes on from JAQMYG010000001.1 coordinate 30,610,243, forward strand.
ATTACCTTTATTTTTCTGTGAGGAAAAAAAAAACATTGAACCAGAAAAGGTGCCTCGAATAACCGTCTTCAAGGAGGTTCTTTGTGAAATCAGAAATGACTCTTCAAAGGCAAATGAATCATCTTCAGTTCCAGTTAATGTCTTTATGTTCAAGAAAAGGAAGAACCATTTTTTAACCTGAAGAAAAATAAAATAAGGGTTCTTTATCAAACCATTTGGGCCCACAAACGACTTTTTTGGAAAGTGCTTCTTTAGAGTACGTTCATTTTATTTAGGGTCATCAACGAACCAGAAAAGGGAACTCAAACATCCTTCATTAAGGAACTTATTGCAGAACCATTTTTTAACCTAAAGAACCATTTAAAAAGGGTCCTTTATCAAACCAATTGGGCCCACAAATAAACTTTTTTGAAGAAGGTCCTTTAGAGAACATCCAGTAGATGTTAAGTAGGATGTAAGAAGTTTATAAAAAGCATGTTAGTGCTTGTATACAACAGATTGCATGTAACCAGTGTCTTATGAAGGTGATTGTTTTGCTCTACATGGTTCTGTCGCTCCTGCCAGACAGAACGAGGTGTAAAAGGTTGTTGTGTCCAGGGTGTGAGGGGTCTTTCCTGCCCGTTTCCCGGATCTTATAGAGTACAAGTCAAGATTTTTTCAGCAGGAATTTTTTTTAAAGAGCCTATTAACAAATGGTTCTTTGTGGAACCAGAAATGGTTCTTCAATGGCGTCACTCGTCACGACAGTTCCGTGAAAGAACCACTGAAAAAAGGTTAATTATCAAACCATTTAGGCACCAAAAAGATCTTCGGACACAGAAATGGATTGCTGTTTAGAACACAACGTCATCAGTACTGTCCGTCTCCTCCAAAACCTGTGTATAAAAACAGCTGATCTCGTCCTATAAACTGCACATAGCTGATCAAGTAGTTAGGCGTGTGAGATGGTTGTTCCTGGCACAAAATATCATTATTAGGCATAGCATGAAAGGTTGTAGTCCTCTTTTCCTTTGTGTTTTTGGTGAACTAGGTGTGTAGGTGAGGAACCATATGGGAGAGGACCCCATGTCCTTATATTCCCTAGTTTATTTTTCTGTTATTTTTCTGTTAAATGTTAAGCCTTGTACTGTGTTCTTTTTGTAAGTTGCTCTGCATAAGAGCGTCTGCCAAATGTAAATGTAAATGTTTGAGACAAATGTGACCCACTTTGAGATTTCCAGAATATTATCCAGTTTATTTTGTTGGAACAAAGCTTCAAAACATTTCAAACACAACAAAGCTAATGATTATCATTTTTCATGTATCTTTTTCAGGTTTCTGTTATGTGCTGTGCTGTATAGCCCACGGAAAGAAGGAACCGTGAGAACATACTGTATAACTTTAGAACTGGGGAACATGTACTGTATAAATGCTGGTGGTTAAATACCTCGGGTTCTTGCTAAGGCTTCGGGACAGTGATTGATGTGGATGATGCTGACACTCAATGCCAAAAGTAATGATGTCTTTCCATGACGAGATTGAGTTTTAAAGTATACGCTGAGATAGGCATGGCTTCCTTTTAGTGGAAGTGTTTTAGTTGCTATCCATTTTTATGCACTTTGGAGAACTTGTGGTTGAGAAACATGTAAAAGGAAAAAATCCAACATAGTGCAGGCTATTTAAAGCTGGAAATAAAATGAAAGTTGTGGAATTTAAAAGATTTAAAAATAAAAAGAAGTCAATGTTCAATACCCAGAACAGTGCACTATTTCTAGGTTGCTTTTTGTGATATGTTAACTCTGAAAAGAAGGTTGTTTTTGATCGTCTGGAACGTCAGGAACGCCAAAAGTCATGGTGTTCCTTCTAACTCAAGCACATGCTGTCATTAAAGCAAAAGAGGGAAGTAAGAAATACTAAAAGAAAAAATCTGATGTTAAAAAAAGATTGTATTTATCCTCAGATATTGCTAAAGATAATATGTGAAAAACAATGTATTAAAGGGGCTTGTATGATGGACAACCATCTCCACCTTGAGTAAAGAATGTTGTTGCAAAACTTCAGTTCAGTTGCAATTTTGCAAATCTGTAAAAAAAAAAAAAAGTTTGAAAATAAACCCCATTAGGTTTGAAAAAATGTTGATGTTAAGATGTTGAGGTTCTCTTTGGGAGTGACAAGGATGGATAGGATCAAGAATGAGTTCATCAGAGGGACAACCCATGT
>JAQMYG010000001.1:30645624-30656442 GCA_030014215.1 Clariallabes teugelsi
GAATGTAGAAAATAAATCACTAAACAAAAACAAAGAAATTTGCAAGTGTTCTAAAACTTTTGAACAGTAGTGTATATCTGTCTTCACTTCTTTTCTAAGAAGTTACTCTTCATCCTAGTAGGGCTGCTTTCAGGTGAAGATCCGTGGAGCGAGATCAGGACTATAGGGAGGATGCTTTAATACCTTTTTGCAAAGTGTTAGGGTTCAGCTCTTTAATAAGCATCTCACTGTTGATTGTTGAACCTTTTTCTTGATGATGTTCCAATACGGGCCCTTGAGAATCCCAGAAAGCTGTAAGAATAAATTTTTGATTTAGGATGTTTCCGTTCCGTACTCTGTGGTTTACTCTCAGGCTCGCAGTGATGAATCCATGTCTCATCACCAGTAATGATCCTTTCACTTTCTTCAGAATGTCCAAATTTAATTTGCAAATATCCAATCGCTTCTGTTTATGCCCCTTTGCTTTATTACTGACATATTGCACTTTCTAGTCGCCAGCCCATAATAAAAGTTGCTGTTATTTAGAGATGCAGGATAACAGATGGGCTGCTCTCAGTGATTGCACACCTTCAAAATGACCCTCATGGTAAATGCCAACCCAATGTATATCTCAGATCTATTTATCTCTAATCCTGTCTATTGTCCTTTAAGACGGTCTGCCTTTCCTCTTCTCAGGCTCCTGGCTGTTCTCCGTGTCGGAGTTGGCGGCGCCAGGGGCGGAGGTGGGCCGGATCTCGGCAACAGACGCCGACCTGGGAGAGAACGCCAAGCTGGAATATACCATCCTGGAGGGGGAGACGGGAGACACCTTTAGTATTACTGGAGTAAACCAGGAGGCCATCATTACTCTGACTAAGGTAAGATCGGTTGAAGACGTAGAAAAATTGAAAAAATATAAAAATACTGAGCAACTGAGAGAAAGAGAATTCTCTCACGAAAGTACATCACGCGGCAGGTGATGGCCAGGCGTAGGAGGAGCAGGTTATCCACTTGCTATACCAGGTGTCGTGAGAAAATAAATAAAAGGAGAAAAAAAATCTGCTATAAAAAGTTAGCAAGGCATTGAGTGCTGTGTTGATTCTGAGTCAGAGCAGTTGAATCAGCTCTTTCTCAATCTGTGAGAAATTTGGGCATATGTGTGTGTGTGTGTGTGTGTGTGTGTGTGTAAGTGAGCATGTTGGAGGGTGTGGGCCAGGCATTGGCATCAAAGATGGCAACAGAAGATTGAGTATGATTAGGAATGATGTGTCGGGTTTACACGTGTACAGCTAACGAGACCTCGCTCTAACGAATCTTTTCCTTGTTTGTACTGATGGACGTTTTTATAGATTCATAACATTCACACCCACACTTCTATAACTTCTCCTTAAATGTGTATGCAGACAGTGTGCCTCATTTATCAAGCTGGATACGAACAGATTTATTTGTAAATCAGCAAGGAAGTCGCTGTCTTGTAATTTTACGAAGAAAAAATACAATCGTATTCTTCTTGTGCTTTCTTGTAAATTTACAAATAACACTAATTGAAAAACCTCGACTTCACTGTGTGAACCGCTTGGTTTAAGTGATCACCTGGGACCGGTGTGGGTCTATTGTTTTCTCTCCATTCTGATTTGTTATCTGGCTTAATTCACAGCTAGCATTTGTCTTGAGATTTTGACACAGCTGACTAAATTAACTTCCACGATTCCACCATTTAGTAGTCGTTTTGTGTTTCCAGCCCTTTGTGCATGTTACCTTTTATGGAGTTTTGTTTGCATCGGTTAATGTAAATGAGCTGTGTCAGGAATCTGTTTTGAGCTTTGCTTGGGAGAAAAAAAAATAAAAATTGCAAACGTCTACATACAACGTTACTAAAAGTCTTTTTTACTCCTATTATAAGTGTGTGTTATAAAATATTTTAAAGCATAGTGCTGTTGAATTCTCAAATTTGATTGGTCAGAAGGCTTTCATTCGGTTTCTAAAAACACATGATGACCTTGTTCTCATAATGTTCTCATAACTTATTTACAGGAAGTTGTAAAGTGGATACTTGTGATGTAAACTACTGTAGCAAAGCATATATTTGTTGGTATTGTGAAAAAGACATGTTATTATTGTTATTGTTATTTTAACATTTATGGAAGAGTCTCCAGTGTCCGTGCTTTGTAACAGTACAGTAGGTTGTCCAGCATTACAGAGTCATCAGAATAGAACTTTTACATTTTACATTACATGGTGCTTTATACTGTATATCTTATTAGACTAATCCTTTAATGTGCTTTTCAGCTTTTTGGTAGAGCACATTTTGTTACTATATTTGTGTGGAGGCATATACTTTGTTACTGTACTTACAGTAAGTACAATTTTCACATATCTGTACATCACTTGAGTAGTTTTATTAGTGGATAAATGACCTTTTACTTCACTACATCCTGCAACAAATATCTGTACTTTCACAATATTGTATACTTTTCACAATATATCACAAACATTCACAATATTGCCACCTGACAATAATACATAATTGCATGAATTGCCTTCCCTCCGTGAAACACATAACCATATAGCAGGTGTTTGAGATAGATAGATAGACAGACAGACAGACAGACAGACAGATAGATAGATAGATAGATAGATAGATAGATAGATAGTATTTTACTACTAAGGCGAGAAACTTAACCTAATTAAACCATCTTTACCACTCAGTTGAGGTACTGTATGCTATACAAAAACAAATCCAGTAGATGCCACCGTCTTTAAATAATGTGCATTTTAAGTGTTTTTTTCCCCTGGTATTTATAAATACATCAATACCTTTACCATAAAGTAACATCTCAACTGTTTGGTCTATACTGAAGTGCAGTGCATTGAAAAAAAAAAAAAAATTGTTTTTTTATTACCTCAAGGGAAAAAATGCAAAGAAAAAATATTTCATTGTTTTTTTTTTTCTTCAGAAGGATGTTAAAGGGTTGAAGAAAAATTAAATTGACTATTTATAACTGCTAGTCTGTAAGTGATAACAGGAACTAAATTGCCCTCAGATGATCCACAGCACTTTTTTTCCCTCAGCATTTTTAACAGCATGCCTCCAGTGCTTTAATCATCTCTTAATCAAGATTTACTAGAATATATATTATAATATTGCTATATGTTTGATATATTTTAATGCATTTTAGTTACATCAGGTTTTCAGGTTAGTTTGATACATCATCAAATCTTTACTTTCATTTATAGGGCTTCATTTATCAAACTGGAATCAAATGGATTTATTTATACACAAGAAATTTGGTATTCAAGAAAATCCCGCAGTAAGGCAAAGCATGTTAAAGAACAGAATGTTGTTATTTTTTCAGAGGATGAAAGCTGGCTTATAAATCATTTCTGTTTGCAAGAGAAACTTTTTTAATGCTGTGCAACACTTCGGCATGTCCGCCCGAGACACTTCAAACATTTTTAAAATAACAGCGGCCCCTGCGTGACGTGCTCGGCGTCCGTGATCAGCTGGATACGGTCTAGACCTTTTTTTTCCTCATCTGATTTTATGTCACACCTTTTTATTTTCACGTCACTTACTGTAACTCACATCGGATTCACCTTTTCTGTAATTCATCTCTTGATTTTAACCTTTTCAGGCACTGTCACACTTGTGAGACTGAATAACTTTCACTTGTACCTCTGAGAAACATGAGAAAATAAAGATGAGAAAGCCATTTACCTGCACCTGGTAACTTATTGGTGATTGTTATTCATCAATATATGTAAAAAGAACATCAGCATTTTAAAAAACTTTTATAAATTCAGTGAAAATGTTATGTTTTGTTTGGCATGTAAAAGAATCATGTTTTTAACAAAAGGTTGATAAATTAGATTAATACTTACAGTGGTTTTTGAAACGCTTTTTCTATGGGAAATAATGTAAATGCAAAAAGACAAGGCAGAGGTAGATCAGTAAGTAAAGGCACTGGACTAGTGATCAGAATGTCCCAGGTTCAAACCCCAGCACCACCACATTGCCACTGTAGGGCTCTTGAGCAAGGCCCTTAACTCTCAACCGCTCAGCTGTAATGAGATAAAATGTAAGACACTCTGGTTAAGGGCAGATGATCCCTTCCGGCCACTCCAAAATATTACCAATTTCTAACACTATAATCATATTTTTGCATTTAAAACATTTAGGAAAGACGTGTAAATGAAGTAAAAAATGAAATAGACATTAAACCTTACTTTTATCATTCCTTTTGGCACCGGCTGCTTTAAAAACGTAACTGAAAGTGGCTCGTTTTTCTATTTCCTGACATTCTTGCTAACATTCTTGGGACCCATGGTGCTATGTCTTTATTAAATCTTGCATTAAAAAAATGCAAAAAAACAACAACAAACAAACAAAGAAAAATAAAAGCACAGGAAAAAAATGTAACCTTACTTTACCTGGCTTTCCATTAACACAAACCAGTTTTGCCGGACATACTGTACAGTGCACACAAATTAGTCGGCGTGCGGTTCAACGCGGTTTGTTCGCTCGAATGCTGAAAATGTTTCATATGGCGAGGCGATATTCCTCCAAATTTTCAGTTTTTAATGTGAGAATTCATGAGGCATGGGATAATCGTGTGCCAAGGTTTATTAAATTAATGTTTGAGACATGATAAATGAGAATGGTGAGAATAATTATTACCAAAGTATTAAAAAAATGAACTGAAAAAAGAGCAAAACTTTTATAAATTCCTTCTAATCCACTCCCTGAGCTTCTCCTTATATTATGACCTGTGGTTTGGTTTAATTTTCATGACATTGGTTAATTATCATCTAACGTGTTCACCTACTGTATATGTTTCATGTCTCATCTTTATTGGCTGCTGTTTCTATTCCCCCTTGCGAAGGCTTAACCTACACTTGTGTGTTTAAGTTACAGACTTGTTATGTCGATTTCCTACCATACAATACAGTGACGAATCCAAACAATTAGCCCAAATGTTTCCTCTGACTAAGGCTGCTTACTGATTGGCTAGTAGTTTCTTGTGAAGTGGACTGCAAAGTGTATTCCAAACTGTAGGGAGCGAAACTCCTCAGTTCAACCACAGGGAACTGTAACTGGTGAAGGGTACTAGTGAACAAGGGTTCCTCACTACGACAAAAGTGGACATGTAAAATTACCCATCCAGCCTTGCTGGAGCAAAAAACAAAAACGTGGAGCTCTGGCATCAATTTTATTAATTAATATAAAGGATGACATACAGTACTATTAATATTACACACTGGTGATCATTTCTAAGTAATCTACAAGTGTTAATATTACAAAAGGCTGTTCATCTGCATAATGTTAATCTCTTTAGGAATGACAGCATCCATCTCGTCAATTAATCAAATCACATTTATTCACAACTTATACACATGTCAGTAGTTTCTGTTCTGTACGAGACGTTCTAGTTCGGGACATTTCTGGTGAATGAAGCTGTAAAATCAACATGGTGATGAGTCGAAGAAAAACTATTTGAATTGTGCAAAGGTTTGAAAGAAGCCGTACTGTATGTCCACTGCAGCCGTTCTCGTTAACATTCAGCGTGTGGAATGTCTGATCCTGATCAACAAGATTGGTACGTTATAAGGAAAAAAACCTTTAGATTAAACGAAGAGGACTGCTATCAAAGGGCGGGGGGACGATGCATGTCCGCACACTTCTGCCAACACTCTGCAAAAACTTTTCTTTTTTTTTTTTGTTAAAGTGTCTTCCCTACAGTCCTGATTTTGCTTCATCGGACTTTCAGCTGTTTGGTCCCCTGAAAGCAGCCCTACAAGAATGAAGACTCACTTCTGATGAAGAACTGAAGACAGCGGTGCATTTGTGACTCGCAGCTCAGCCTAAACCTTTTTTTTTTTTCATGTGGGAATATGAAATCTTGTTGACAGACGGACAAAGTGCATTGAAAAGAAAAGGAGATTATGTTGAAAAATTATGAATTTGTCTTTTCTAAAAGTAAAAAAAATAAAAAATACAATTCTAGAGCCAGAGTGCGGATAATTTTTGACTCACCCTCATGGTATTTACTAAACCAATATATTATATACTGTTGTAATCCATGTTCTTTGGGTGACCCCAAGATCTCATTGAGACCACAGGAGACAAACTACAAGAGAAAGACGTAGTGTAGTGTTTTATTTCCTGGTTATGACCCTCGATTATGGATTTACCCGAAAATCAAACATCTGTTGAGGTTTTTTTTTCTCTTTTGCCACACCTTAATGAATACGCTTACAAGAACAAAGGATGGTTAAACAAAAGATAAATGGTGTTGTTCTATCTATAAATCTTGAATTCTGCTCATTGTCAATGCGACTGTAGCCGAAGCCCCAAAGCCGTTGTAAAAGACAGAATTAGTGAATAAGAGATAGAGAGAAAGGGTGAGTATTTCATCGCTGTGTGGAGGAAGATCAATTCTTCTGTGCCTCAACAGCCAGGCGTACAAGCTTGTGGAATTATGGGTAAACAGATGAACTATTCTCATGACTCTCCTCGGACTCCGAGTCTATCTGTAAATGCAATAGGATCCAAATACTGAGTCATTTCAGCCAACATTCCTGCTAAAGAAAGAAGGAAAGAAAGAAAGGAAAGAAAGAAAAACTAGACTGGCCTATTTTTCGATTCGTGCACTCATCGCTCTGACTTTCAGAATTCAGCTCTGAAGTACAGTGATACTAAAAATAAGGATGGAGAGAGAGAGAGAAAGAGAGGATAGATAGCGAGAGAAAAAAAATGTGTGTTTGTTTAAAAGAAAAAGGTGTAAAGAACGTACAGTATAAAGAGCGCGAGGAGTGGAGAGCATAGTGGGAGGAAGTGAAAATGAGGTTTTAAGAGGTTGAAAGAGGTTTGAAGACAATCCACGGCACCGCTAGTAAAACAAAACAACAACAACAACAAAAAAAGAAAAGAAACAAAGGAAAAAAAGACAGCATGTTCATAAAACGACATAAAACAGATTTATTACTGAATAAAAACAAACAAAAAAAAGATGTCTGTTTATTTTCTGGGGTTTATGGAGGTTTCTATAGACGTCTGTTTGATTGCAGAGAGAGAGAGAGAGAGAAAGAGAGGGAGAGAGAAAGAGAGAGAAATAAAATAAACAGATGGCAAATGAGAAAGAAGACTGAGAGATCGAGCGAGGTACACATGATGGAGACGAGGAGCAAGAGAGATAGAGAAGGAGACAGACTAAAGGAGAGAGATGATTGAAGTAGGGAGAGAATGAAAGAGCAACAGAGAGGGAGACAGAAAGAGAGAAACAAGACTAAGAGGGAGAGAGATAGAGAGGGTTGGAGAGAGTAGGAGAGCAGTTGAGAGATGCAGACAATTGGTGATAGAGAACAGTGAGAGAAAAGTGAGAAAGAGAGTGGATTGAGAGACAGAGAGAGAGAGAGAAAGAGAGAGAGAGAGAAAGAGAGAGAGAGTGCGAGATCAGCATAGTGAATAATTGGTAGGTGGGAAACAGATGAAAAGAAAGTAGAGGACGAGTGAAAGACGTGGGAGAAAGAGTTCGGGGTCAAGAAACTGAAAAAAGAGACCGAGAAATAAATAGAATAGAGTGAGAGAGAGAGAGAGTGAGTGAGAATGAACGGGATGAGTAAAGAGAAAGCGACGAAGAGAGAAATGAACAGAGGAATAGTGACAGAGAGAAAAGGAGGCTGAGGGAGAAATGGAGAGACGCAAGAAGAAAAAGAGAGGGGGAAACACAAGGAGAGAGGAGACAGACTGAAATACAGTGAAGAGAGACAGACTCACACATTGAGAAAGGAGACTGAGAGACATAGCGAGAGGTACACAAGAGAGAGCAAGAGCGAGATAGAAGGAGACAGAGCAAAAGACTAAAGGAGAAAGAGAGAGATACTTGATGTAAGGAGAAAATGAAAGAGCAACAGAGAGGTAGATGGAAAGAGATAAGGAGAGGATAGGGTGTGAGAGAGAGAGAGAGAGAGAGAGGGATGGAGACAGAGATATAAAAAGTAGGAGACCAGTTGAGAGATGCAGACAAATTGTGAGACAAATGGAATAAGTGAGAAAGAGAATGGATTGAGAAAGAGCGAGACAGAAAGAGATCAGCAGTGTGAATAACTGATAGGTGAGAAAGAGATGAAAAGTATACAGAGAATGAGAGAAAGGAGTGAGGAGAAAGAGTCTGGGTTCAAGAAACTGAAAAAGAGAGAGAAAGAGAAAGTGAGAAAGAATGAGACAAGTAAAGAAATATGGAAAAAAAAAAGAGAGACGAAGAGGGAAATGAGCAGAGATGAAGTGACGGAGAGAAAAGGAGGCTGACGGAGAAATGAAGAGAGACACAGGGAAAAATGATAGGGGGATATGAGACACAAGTAGAGAGGAGACGGACTGAATAAAGAGAGAGAGAGAGATCCACAGAGAAAGTGAGAGAGAGAGAGAGAGAGAGAGAGAGAGGTTTCCAGCAGAAGCAATTTCTCTTAAAGAACTCTTAAGATGTCTTTTAGTTTACTGAAACCAACAAGGTCAGAACTGTTAGATATTTGTTGCCTCACACACACACACACACACACACACACACACACACACTTTCCGTTAACCCTGAATTTAATCGCTAATGTTACTATTTAATTCTGTTTACATTTAATTATTTTTGTTAATGACTTTGAAAAATTGGATACTTGTGTCAGAATAGCCGTGAGAGTTATAAAATGAAGGATGAATTAAAAATTTAAATAGTGTGCGTGTGTGTGTGTGTGTGTGTGTGGGTATTGTATGTGTGTGGCCACGCTGTTGCCAGGGAGGCTGGGGATATTACCGCTGTGCTATCTACTAGCTGTGCAGATGCGACCTCCATGTAAATCTTGGCTCTGAGTGCTTGAATAAAGCGTTCAGTCATCTCTCTCTCTCTCTCTCTCTCTCTCTCTCTCTCTACCCTGCGCTCGATCTACAGAGCGTTCAGTGCTCGGGCAGTATTTGTTATTTGAGATCTAAAACCAGTCAGCTGGAGTTTCAGACCTGGTTCATTAACTCCGCTAAACAACTCGAGTGACCTTGAGTGGTCGCGTGGCGTCCTCTAAGAAACATGAAAAAAATCTAATAAAAACACCAGATGTGGATACTCTTCACTGCGTCGTTCCTAACATTGTCAACACAAAACCGAATATCCGGAATCGTAATTATACAGCGTGTGTGTGTGTGTGTGGGTGTGTAATTGTAGGTGTGTGTCGCCATTCTGTGTATGTGTGTGTGTGTAATTGTGTGTGTCTATGGGTGGTATGTTTCTCTGATTAAATGCTGATTGCAAGAAGTCTGAGTCAGTGTGTGTGTGTGTGTGTGTGTGTGTGTGTTGCAGCACCAGTACAATAGCTCTCGCAGGATCTGCAGATAAACAGTTTCAGCTCCAGATGTAAGTCCACATCTGTAACACCAGGGTGCCTCGGTATAACGCGAGTGCTGTCATCAACAGACGTGCAGGTTTTACGTATTTAGAATGAATTTTTAAAAAAATTATTTCTTCCTGTCGAAACCAAACTCGGCTTCTTGACGCTGCCACCTAGTGGATGACAAAACTATAGCGTCTATTAGTCTTGGTTTTTGCCTGAACTTGTTCAAACTTGTCCTTCGTGACAACCTACAGTATGCGTATAACTTCATTAGTGGCATCAAGGAATCTTTTTCATTCACATTTTTAATTCACACATATTTTTAAGAATATTATCATACTTTAATTCCTTGATTAAAACCTTTGATCTTCTTAAAAGTCATTGATTAGAGAATGTGGCTAATACATATTATTGATCCCATTCACTTCTATAGAGTATTTCAAATATTCCACAAGTCACATGTTCAACAGGAAGTTGCGTCAACCAAATTGTCTGTTCGCCAGCTAGCGTTCTCTCTCAGGGTCATTTCTGCACCAGTTCCTTATCCCAGTATTCCCAGTTAGGATCACGTCTCTTTCGGTCCATCTGTCCACCATCTTTACTTGTGTGTAAGGTTATTGGGAGCCTGGAGCCTATTTTGGGAAATTTAGGGCACAAGACGGGTACCTCCTGGATGTGGGAGAAAACTCATCAGAGGGCACAATCGTACACTCTCTCACAAACCCAATCATACGCTATTGGCAATCTGGAAATTCTAGTCAGCCTATACTGCATGTCTTTAGGAAGAAACCAGAGCACCCTGAAGAAGCACTGGGAGAACATTCAGTCTCCACAAACACAGAGCGAAAAAGAGATTTGAACCCCCAACCAAGGCAGTGGTGCTTCAGTGATATTGTGATATTGATTCAAGAGGTCACTTTGAAAGTACAACCTATCATTCACTAAAATAATCAATCAAACTAATAAAGCTTTAGAAAGCCCTAAATGACCTCATACCATTAGAAGTGCTTTTTTGTTGCACAGTACCTCGCCTTATGAATTTAATCAGTTCCGGATGTGAGTTCTTAAGGCAACAATTTGTATTGCGAAACACATTTTTCCATAGGAAAAATAATTTTCATTCATAGGAAAAATGTAAATGCGAATGCCATGTTCCACCCCCCCCCCCCTTACAAACACATTACCAATATTATTATTTTCCAACAATATAATCATATTTTTAGCATATTAAAACAATAAAAATATTTTTAAAAGGCATGCAAATAAAGTGAAATATGAAATAAATAGACATTAAACCTCACTTATCCATAATTTATGATTCCTCTTGGCACCGGCTGCTTTGAAAACTGCCAGCGGCTCCCTTTTATTCTTGCTACCGTCCTTGCTAACATTCTTGGGACCCATGGGGCTATGTCTTCACTAAATCTTACACAAAATGCAAAAAAAAAAAAACAACTACCAAAAAAT
>JAQMYG010000001.1:30661733-30685276 GCA_030014215.1 Clariallabes teugelsi
CACATCATTGCATTCAGTTTTTATTCACAATTTGTTTAGTGTCCCAACTTTTTTGGAATCCGGTTTGTACAATATATTGCCTTTTTTTTTGTTTTTCTGTAAGGGTTATCTATCTTGTATCTACAGGACAGTGAAAGTACACCCTTGACTTGTGCAACACTGGAAATATTTAAAGCCAAAACATCAAAAGGACACGTAAAGGCTGGTTGAGACTAGCGGTGTGAATGGGTAGATTTTACGTCAGATAAGAAGATTTTGTTTGCAGGACAAAGAAAGACCACTAACATGAATACAAGGAAAGTCTTTACAGCTGCCATATTCATTCTTAGTTACTGCCTGGTCAGGATCATCCTGCTTTAAATACAGTGAATAAATTGTACAGTAGATTTATTTTATCGTCAACTCAATTCACAAACTGTTAAAACCCTTCTGATTATCTTCTGCTCTGTGCTACTGATATGGATATACGGGATCCAGACAGGGGCATGGCATTATTAATGCAAGCTTAATACACAGACAAATATTAAACAGTATCCATGAGGTTTAGAGATGGAAGAATATATTCTCAAAGCCTGGGGTCTCATAATAATCTGCTTAAAATGCTTAATTAATTACACATGGCATTTCACTGGAGAGTCGTTCAGATACTTGTAGGGCAGCAGGAAATGTAGAGCAGGATATGTGAGAAAGAGAGAGAGAGAGGCTGATAAATAAGTGTCTGATCCGTAAACATGCTCAAGAGAGACTGATAAGTGTGTTCTTAAGCTGTTATAGACTGGGATTAAAGTAGAGACTATAATAGAGTAGGAGAAACACACACGCACACACACACACACACACACAGAGACATAGAAAGGAGTAGGGACTTGGAGGTGTACGGGAAGGAAGAAGGTGATGAGTGTGTATTCACAGTGTATTTGACATCTCTCCTCCCCAAACAGATTGTTGCTACACTGTCTATTTTTCACCACCAATACATTTAAATTACCTTTGTTCTGCTAAGTGCTGTTTAATCATTCACTCTGTCTTGTTTACCGCATTCGTTACTGCAACACATGGCTTTGCAATTACCTGAAAGTAAATTAGTGTGTGCAGTGTATGTGCAAGTTAGGCGAGGAGCTGCGCACTACCTGGATCCGTATCGGTTTAACGCTCCAAATACCTGAGGAGCATGTTAGTAGAAGAGCCTTTTATTATTTCATTTCATTTTTAAAAAAATAAAAAAATCAATAAAATAAAATTATCATCCTAAAAACAGTGGTAGAAACCGGAGTACGCTGAGGCTGGTTGGGGAATTCCGCTGTAAAAAGTTGACTTTCAATATGCATGAGGCTGCTTTTATAATCCCACATGCACGCTTATTATTTTCCATTAAACCCAGCTGCAGGTTTAATTAATTTACTTGGCTCAGCTTCATAAAAATATAAACAAACTTGTAGCGCTAATTAAACCACCGTGACCCTGACCAGGCAGTTATTAAAGAATGAAGAAATGGACAAAATTAGCATCAATGAACGCAGATTATTATAACTTTTTTTTTTTCCTAGCAGGATCTTAAAAGTAAAATTGCTCCTATACAGATATATTTGTATACGTATTTGTGTCTATGTACAGTACAGTAGATCAAATAATGATCTGTTAATTCCAAATCGAGCATTCTTATTTGTATGCCCAGCACACATGTATGTGAATTTATGCATGTTTGTTTGTGTGTGAGTACTGTATGTGTGTGCAGACAGTAGGACGGCGATAGGATGCCAAGTTTGTGTCCGGTCAGGCCGGTTTAATTCAGCTCATTTTCCCTCTGTGCGTCCGTCTGTTCCGCCAAACACACCGTTCCTGTGGGAGACACTGTGTGTGTGTGTGTGGGTGTGTGTGTGTTTTGTGTATATGTATGTGTTTATGTGCATGTGCTACAGAGCTTCCTCGGAGTAAGTATAAGGAAGTTGGCAGCTTGCTGGAGTAAGGCAATAGAAGTGGCGCTCACCTACATGGTTCAGAGTTCATACTGTGCCAGTCTTTTCAACCAGAGCTCCAACCGTAGCAATTCTCGCCAGCCATTTACACACACACATGCACACAGGCAATACACGCAAACAAACACACACAAAGTACTCCTGGTGCAAGTCCAAACTCTGTACTTACATCCAAATCGTAATCAGTAGAGAGATTTGCTCAGGCTCGATCTTTCGGAAAGGGATCACTTAGTTTTTAGTTTTTATGATAATGAAATGGCAAAAAAAAATGTTATGGCTCAGTTATGGGCACTATGCCTATAATGAATGTCATTTTTTATGATTAAAGCCTTTTTTTTGCTTTTTATTTTAGAATATAAGCTACTAAAAGAGCAGAAATCATAAAGCATTACAGGCTATAGTATATGAGAACAATGGTTTCATCATGATACACACCAGAGCATATGAAGATACAGTATTTTCACTTAAACAGGAATTTATGCTAGTTTAATGGTTCCATATTTTTCTTTTTCTTTATCAACGTGTGTTAACATTAAAGTTAATGTGTCAGAGCTCAAGACCTCAAAGTATGTAGGGTATTAATCCAGCTGAAATAACCCTCAAATGCCTTTTTTTCATACCCCAAACTCCATCTGTTTCACTCCTGTCCCAATCACGCCGTTTCTGTGTCTAAGTAAATGAGCAACTGCTGAGCCACGCCCACCAGCAGGGCTGAGCAACAAACCACGGGTGGGGGGTGGGGGGGGTATTCTCCTGTGTGCATCAGTTCGTTTAAAGCAACTGACGGCATTAAGTTGACTTCTTAGGATGCATATTGTATAAAATATCTTAATCTAGCGGAACTTGATTTTATTTGATTTTAATTATAGATACTCACTGTTAATTGTTCAGACTTATTAATGTTCAAATTGATCTTGGATCACTTCAACATTCCAGCTGATTACTGTTTATACTGTACGTCCTAGCGGCAGCACTGTACTGCTTCCTCTACAGATAAAGACGAATAAGAATTATGGCTATATTTACTCGCGCAACAACATACAGTAGCTAGAGCTGTATATCTTACCAATGTCAAAACACTGCCTCAGCATTTTCCCTGCTGCAATATATTCCCCTTTCCCCAGAAAACATGGTAGGCACACCAGCTTTTTAAAAAAAAATTTTTTTTTAAGCCAAGCACAATGTTTTAAGTAGTTTTGTTTGAAACAATAGGAATTGTGCTGAGTAAGCAGAGCTGTTTTGATTTTTACTTTTTTCAATCAACTCTCTTTCCACCGAAAAAGCTATAAGATGCCAAAATAAGTATTCTAAAGAAGTGGAAACTAGTAATTGATTTAAGTTTCAAAATTGTGCTTTCCGGGCATTTTTATTTTGCAATGTTTTTATTTATTTTTTTTTTAGAGAAAATCTGCATATCCTGGACATTTTAAAGGTGTGACCTATTATACAAAATTCACATATTAGATATTCAGATGGATCTCCATGCGCATGTCAAATCTATGTTACTCCATCAAGTTTGTATTGGCCAGGGTTTAAACAAGCCAATTAGATTTCTCCCCTTATATGACCTCATCAAAGAGGAACATTAGGACTGTGGGAGCTCCAGAGTGCCCATGCAACTGATGCGTATTTGGTCGAAATACTCAGTGTTATATCAGATATAAAGCCATCGGAAATGATTTTGATTTCAAGACTGTCTCCTAAATCACGTACCGTTTTATTAAATTATAAATAATGTCCCCTTTAGTACCAAGTAAATGATGGGATGTGTTGGCACAAGGGCTATTTTATAAGCCGCTGATTAATGAGGTTGAAAGCCATATTGTTAAATGAAATTATTCAAGTGAATTAGAGCTTCATGACTAAGACTATTCATGTACCATTATATTGGCAATATACAGTACTAGACTCCTCTTAGATGTTTATTTCAGTGTTGCCTATATTTTTCCTTAACATCCTCCCCAACGTCTACTCTCTGTACTATAGAAAGCATCCTGATTGACTGCATCACTTTACGGTATGGCAGTTGCTCGAGCGACAACTCCAAAGCTCTCTAGCGAGTGGTGCGAACAGCACAACTCATCATTTACCAGTCAGAGTGTCTGAAGAAAGCTCGCAAAATCACCTCGGACCTCAGACAGAACACTGTGTGTTTTCTTGACATTATCAGAGCATCCAGACACGGACACGCAGGCTCAGTTTTAGCTGCAGGCTATTAGTTTCCTAAATAGCCTCTAGTCCAGTTCATTCCCTTATTCCCACTGTTAGTGTCAGAGTGCTAGAATAGCACCAGGCAGCAGGGATTGTGAAGAGCATGTGAGTAGATTTATTCTCATTCTGACATTAATAGGCAGGGATGATGGTAATTCCTAGAATTTTGGTCAGAACTGGTAAAAGATTTTTCAGCCAGCTATGCGGTTTGCATAACCAGGGCAAGGAGTGCTTTGAGCAAAGTATATTCATTCCTATATTTCTATGCTCATTCTCAAATCCATTTTGCATGCAGGCTGTTGACTATGAAAGCCGGAGCTCATATTCCTTCTCCGTGGAGGTGATGAACCCAACCGTTGATCCTCGTTTCCTGCGTCGTGGCCCCTTTAAGGACCGTGCCTCCATCCGAGTGGCTGTACTGGATGCAGATGAACCGCCACGTTTCTCTCGGGTCCGGTACCACATGGAGGTGTCGGAGAACTGTCCTCCGGCATGCACTGTTGGACGGGTTAGTGCTGTTGACCCGGACACAGGACTCAGCAGCAACATCAGGTAAGGGACTGACTTAAGGTAGACCGTAAGCAGCCATTCATGCATCTCAGTTCTCTTTATTGTGAAAATTTACAGTAAAAGTAAAGTCTCATTGACTTTAGTCTCTGTGAAACCCAGAGCCCAAGGAGCTGAGTATTTCTATCCATCCTCTGTGCGTCCTCCTGGCCACAGACATGTGGGAGAGCTGAGTGTGTATTATAGTTCTTTAGAGAGCTTAGCACGAGAGAGTGTGCTCAGTTCCATGTATGCAAAGTTTTTGAGAATCAGGGACTTTGAATTCGATCAAGAATTGATCTGGAATACTATGATCTACTGCTGAGAAGGTTTAGGCCATTAAGGTATTTTTTGGTGGGTTTCAAAATACCATTTCAGGTTTCTGTTCCAGCACTGTCGACTCAAAACTCCAGGGTTGAGGGTTCGAATCATGAAGTACACCAGTTTCCAAAGTGCCAATAGTGATTGTGTGTGAGTGAGTGTGTCCTTGTGCCCTGTGATGGGTTGACACTCCATCCAGTGTTGTTTCCTGACCCTACATAGAATGAGTGGTATACAGTAGATAATGGATGTATAGATGGGTTTCTGTCAAGGACTACTATGCTAAGGTCATCTATTACTGATTTGAACTTAATAGCTCCCCCATGTACAATAGAAGCACCTGGATTTTTAGCCAGAGACAGTACTGTGTCCTCAGTTTTGAGAGACCCAAGGTGTTTACCACATTCGGTCTTCCAGAGAGGGTATTTTGATTCATTTGCCCTTGATGCATTTGCCTTAGCTTGCACATTTTTGCAAGTTCCAGATGAACTTTATGGCATCGAGTTACGTGAAAGCTTCAGGGATGTGGATTGTACCAGGATAGTAATGTTTAAGGCTCATTGCTTTTGGCTTACTTTCATCCGTTGTTCAGGTTTGAGCAAACACGGCAGCCAGCTGCAACAAACCATCTTTGATTGCCCCTTTGATGTCTCATGTGTATCATGCTGGTTTACTCCATCTTATATGCTTCTAAAGTCTCCGCATCCCAATGTCACTCTTTGTTAACCATCCTTGCCTGTCTCTGTCCTACCTTCGGCCTCTTTCTCCCTTTCTCAGGTACTCCATTGATCCTCAGTCAGATCCGGAGGCTTTGTTCCGCATCACCCCAGACACTGGGCTTATCACCACGACAACGGAGCTGGACCGCGAGCACGAGCAGTGGCACAATATCACCATCATCGCTACACAAAGAGGTAATAACAGGTCTTCATCTCTCACAGACTGTTTGGAGAGTGCTAGTTCATGCCAGGGAAACACAGAAACATAAACCACAAGAGCTTATTTGTTGTCTATCCATAAAAAATATGTAAAGTTTACAACAGAATTTGAGAAACAAAAGGGTGAAACTTGTTTCACACATCATTTTTTAGATACATTTACAAGAAGTTCTCACTGGTAGTTCGGTAGCGGCAATATGTAGACCATATGGTGTGTAAATAATGAATGAATGAAAATTAACTACATGTCCCTGTTTGAGTGTTATGTACAACAGATAGATTAGACCTAGGGGAGAGATGATTGCAGAACATTAATTGAAAAAAAAAAAAAAATCACATTATACAATAGCGCACATGTTTATCCTACTTTACTATCTTAAGATTAAAAAGAATAATCACAGAGATAACTACTATCCCATTTACAATTCATTAAAGGCTGACAGACTTGAGATGGATCTTGTTTTTAAACTGCAGGGTTTTTTAGGACTGATTTTTTTCTTTTCTTTCTTTCTTTTTTTTTTTTTACTCAAATCTATTTTTCTCACTGTTTAAGAAATCAGAGCATTATTATTTTCCCAACAATCTCTACTGCAGTTATACAGTATTGCACAAAACTCCAGAAAGAAATGCAACTTGCAAATAGCTGCTGTACTGTAGAGCAAATAGGTCTTCAGAAACGGTTTCTACATTCAATAAATAAATAAATAAATAAAGCACTTAACAGTAATTAATGAAACGAAGTCAATAACTGGTGTGATGACACTTTGCTTGTCTCAGGTACAATTTGTGCAGTTTTAAAAGGAACTTAACTGCTTAGTTTTACTGAACATCCTGCTTCTTTTTTCATGAATGCAAACACCAGAAGCTTTCTTACTCTTTTACATTACATGCTGTTTGCAGAGAAATAGTTTCCTGTTATTATTATTATTATTATTATTATTATGATTATTATTATTATTTATCATTATCATTATTATTATTATTATTATTATTATTATTATTATCATCATCATCATCTATTTATTTATTTATTTATTTATTTATTTTAGGGGTGGTGGTGGAATACTAACGTTTTGAAATCAGATTTTTACAATTTTAAAAATTTTATACTAGTTTAATAATAAAACCAAATTCAAATTTACATGTAAATTCTAATTTTATTGGTTACATACAGTACACAGTACAATATGCAGTGAAATCCTTAAATGACCACCTGTGACCTTAAAAATAAAAAGATTATTAATAGGAAATAAATATGGAATAAAATAAGAAATAAAATATAGAAAATAACTTTAGCTAAGGAAAGAAAAATATATCTCCAGAATATAAGACAAAAATATAAAATATAAGAAAAATATAAGAAAACTGAGCTGTACAAATACGCAATATAAAGAAAAACCCAGCTGTACAAATATGTATAAAACAAAGCTGTATAAAAAAAGAAATTATTTTCTGTACAATATAGAAAAATATGTCTTATGTGCAACAAGCAAAAAATGAAATAGAAATATGTGAAAATGTGCATGAATGTGCAGGTGTACAGTGTTCATAAGTGTCCATGGATGTCCAGAATGAGTGGATGCAAAGTGCATTATGTGCAAATAATGCGATATGATTCTCATTAGCAGTTTTCATACAGTTTGAAAAGGTCTTGTATCGGTGTGCAACAGGATGTGAAGTACATGAAGAAGTAGTTTAATTATACACTCTCTGGACAGTTTATTAGATACACCTTGCCAGTACTGGGTTGAACCCTTTTTTTGTTTTCAGAACTGCCTTAATTCTTCGTGACATAAATTCAACAAGGTTCTGGGAACAATCCTTAGAGATTTTGGTACAGTACATATTGACATGATTGCATCATTCAATCACTGCAGATTTCTCGTCTCCACATTCCTGATGCGAGTCTCCCATTCCACCGCATCCCAGAGGTGCTCTGGTCTCATTGTCATGTTCAAGAAACCAGTTTGAACCAGTTTGTCATGTTATTCTGTGGTCATAATGGGATGGATATGGTCAGCACCAGTACTCAGTTAGGCGTGTGGCATGATACAAGGCAGGATGGATCCATGCTTTCATGTTATTTACACCAAATTCTGATCCTACCATCCGAATGTCACAGCAGAAATCGAGACTCATCAGACCAGGCAATGTTTTTGCAATCTTGTGTTCGCCAATTTTGGTGAGCCCATGCGAAATGTAGTCTCAGTTTCCTGTTTTTAGCCGATAGGAGTGGCACCTGGTGTGGTCTTCTGCTGCTAGTCTATCTGCTTCAAGGTTTGACATGTTCTGTGTTCAAAGATGCTCTTCAGCTTTGGTGGAAACGAGATGTTATTTGAGTTACCGTTGCCTCTCTATCAGTTTGAAGCAGTCTGGTCATTCTCCTCTGACCTCCGGCATCAACAAGGCATTTTCACCCAGAGAACTGCTGCTCGCTGGATATTTTCTCTTTTTCGGAGCAATCTCTGTAAACCTTAGAGATGGACACAGTAGATCACAGTAATCACGGTAGATCAACAGTTTCACCGACAACCACACCACGTTCAAAGACAGTTAAATAACAGTTCTTCCCTGTTCTGATGCTCAGTTTGAACTTCAGACGGCCATCTTGACCGTGACTACATGCCTAAATTGAGCAGATTGATTTGCTGCCATGTGTTTGGCTGATTAGAAATTTGTTGAATCATTTAAATAGCTGTACATAATGAACCAGTGTATACACAGTCCACCAGTGTGTTAAGTACCTGAAGTACTGAATAAAAAGCTTCTTTTATCTGCTAAAGTTTTCTTATGAAAAGTAAGGATTTATCCTTGCAGTACCCGGGAACCTTATCTTAAAATTTTTATATGTTGGTGCACTATAAATGTGTACGTGTGTGTTTATAAATTGGAATAAAGTCCGAACCAAAAGCCGAATGTGTGGCGCTGAATGTTAATGTGAGGAGGCTTTTGTAGGCATACTTTCTCAGGCTCAGAAGCGATCCATTAAGCCCAAGTCTATGACAGGCTCATATTGTCCAAGACAACCGAGCACAAGCTATTTATTTGATATGACAGGCATTAATCTGGAATGGAAGAAATGATTGAAGATCTTCTCAAGTCTAAATTTGTAAAAAAATGTCACACTCCGGCAGCACCCCAACCCTGCTCATACCCTGTGTGGACGTTTGGGTTACAGCAGACTCTCCTCGTGCCAATATGTGCTTGGCCTGGGTGACCTGGTACGCATATTGATTTCCCACTGGCCCGGCCAAATCATTATGTTAGGGGCTAGGGACGTTGTGCATTGCTGAATAGCTTTATAGATTGAACTGCATCTTGGAATAGTCGCACCACAGCTGTCTACCACATTCTATATATCTGTGTGTGTGTGTAAGGTTATCTTACAGAGGATTGTCATACTGAAGCTATTGTGGTTTGACGAAACTAAACCGGAATATTCGTATCTTATATGGTCAAAGTCCACTGCATAATCTGACAAGAATAATTCATACTCCTAAAATCAGGAAACACAAAACAAAGATGCTCAAGGAAACATGGGGTTAACACAGAACTGGTTACCACAACAGGTAACAGATCACTCGTATAGTTGGCATAGAGTAAGAACGAAAACCCGAAACGAGAAGCATGTGACATCCTTTGTTATGAGAGTGTGATGCAAAAGGTGGAATCCATTGCACGGACTATCTCACAAACAAACACAATGCTTTTCCATTCTCTGACATCAGATAACCCGAGCCAGGTTTCCCGAGTGCTGGTTGCCATAGAGACACTCGACCTGAATGACAATGCTCCAGAGCTGGACCGACAATACACGACAGCCATGTGTGACTCCACCTCCACCGGACAGGTGAGCAGAATGGTCGAATCTTAAAACATTAGCTTTTAGATTAGTTAGAAATGTATGCGTTCTACAGATATGTATGAGAAGGCTGGCTGTTGTTGTAACCCTATATGAGGAATAACACGCACAGGAGATGAGATTAACAATGACTAACATTTTATTTTTATTACAGCTCCTGAACATTATGCTTTTTGCAACATTTATACAGGGGTATCCCAGCATACGAACTTTTGTATAACGAAAACTTGTATTGCGAAACACATTTTCCCATTGGAAATAATGTAAATGCAGATAATCCATTCCAGCCACCCACAACACCGTACTGTACCAATATTACCAAATTCCAATACTATAATCATATTTGTGCATATAAAAATAATCAAAATATTCTGTAAAGACATGTAAATGAAGTAATGTCTTTGGAGTATGTCCTGGACAGACGCGCAACTTAGCTGGCGCTTGGTTTTGCCAAATTTTATTTCTTAAAGTGAATATTTGTGGGGCGGGGCGTTTATGTGTCGAGGTTACACTGTAGTTGTTTTTTCAACAAGTTAGCAGCTCTGAATTGATGTTCCATGACGAGCCTGTCTTTTTTCCCCTTACTTAAGTTACATACTGTATGGAAGATGTTTTCATCCACACAATTATTATCCTCTTCTTTCTTGTTGTTTAACGGTGGTTGGCATTAGTTGCATTACCGTAACCTGTAGGTCTCACTGTCTCACTTTCCCGGGTCCAGAATTCATTTCTTGACTTGTCTTGTCTTGTCTCATCTTCCTTTAAGTTTAAATCCTCCTTTTCCTCTCCTAATGTCAGCCGTTAGATAAGTCTCTTCCCTGAATTCTTCCGATTTTATCAGCTATTATGATTATTAGAACATCCAGAGCGTGACTTGAATACCCGACCCTTGTTCCGTACACCATAATGTTTTCATTTTACTTTTAATCCAGATCTCTTCAACCATCTCGCTGTTTGCCTTCTCACCCCGTCACCCCCCCACACAAACTAATTGAATAGCTATTCCACTGTTTGTTTGTGATTTGCCGCTCGTCTCACTGTGTCATGATATTTTCCCACATGTTTAGTTTTTAATTGGGTCTCCATGCCCATCTGCTCCAATTTCTCAACACATGTCTCTTCTCAGACATTTAATCTGCGCTCGTTTCTCGAGCTCTTTCCCGACTTCTAACCGGAGCCAGACTAGACAGGAACATTTTACGGACTTCGGGATGTACAGAGCTGCTAATGTGACTCGACAGTCTCTTAATCTTCATGCATTATGTAAAACACACACTCTCTCACACACACACACATGCACATGCACAAAAAAAAGGCTTCCCCCTGGCACAGTGCAACTGTCCTGCCAGCACTTGCCTCTGAACCACTTTACATTCGTTTTTCCTATCCAGTGTATCCCTGAGGTGTGAGGAAAGATCCTTGATGCAAGATGTTGATGGTTATTTCAAGCCTAAGTGCGTCTGTTGGGCTGGAGGTATTTCTTATCCTTATGGTAAACTTGGGATGTGAGATGTACTGTATATATACTGTACGTACTTCAAAATGATCAGTACTTCATTAATTGATTGATTGATTGATTGATTGATTGATTGATTGGTTCATTATAAGTAACCGATTCCATTAACACTTGGGATTAAACGGGAGTTCGTAAGATGCGATGCCAGCCTATTTCTGTACAGAATCACACACCTATGCACACACTCATTACTCACACCCAGGGACTATTTCACATAAGCAGTCCACCTGCCAGGATGATTTTGATAGGTGAGAGGAATCCAGAACTGTAAAAACACAGCACAAACAGGATCAAACCAGGGACCCTGGACAGCATTGATGTGGCCCTGGAGTTAATCATCACCAGTACTTTACTTTACTTTATCTCAGTTTGTGGAAATACATTGACTTATGAGGATTAATGCCGGCATCTGGCTTTAATATCTCTCTTTTTATCTTCATCGTATTTACAAGGGACGTTCAAGTCAAACCGGGACTTGTGATGGAATTAACAAAGTTGGGAAAGCGTTTGACATTTACAGAGAACTTCAAGCACAGTACGGTAATGAGACTCTTAACCTCAGTAAAACATTTGAATGGTGAAACATTTTTAAAAAAGGCAAGAACGTACGTGAATGACGATTCTGTCTGAGATGAATCTGTACTGTACCAGGAACTTGACTGCCAGTTATTACCTCATCCCACTTACAGACCTGACCTTGCTCCAAGCCAATTTCAGATGATTTAAAGGAGTGTATTCAAGGAGTTCCTGGGGGGCCATCATTTCAGACAAGGAGTCCAGGCGGCATGGTGATGTAGTGTTTAGCACTGACGCCTTGTAACTCCAGGGTCCGGGTTCAATTCCCGTCCGGACTCGATTCCCGTTTCTGTGTGCATGGAGTTTGCATGTTGGTGGGTTTCCTCCGGGTACTCCGGTTTCCTCCCACAGTCCAAAGACATGCAGATTGGCGTTCACAAATTGCCTGTAGTGTATTTGTGAGTGTGTGTATGCCCTGCGATGGATTGTGCCCTAAGTCTCCTGGGATAGGCTCCAGGCCCCCCCGTGACCCTGAATACAGGATAAAGCGGTACAGACGATGAGTGATTGACAGAGAGCCAGGAGTCCAGTCATGGCTCCTGCATACGTAACTTTCTACCTTGATGGCATCCAAGCACTTGTGAACTGTTGGGATAAGTGCATTAGTGTAGCAGGGGATTATATAGAGAAATAAAGGAAGTGTTCAATCAAAAGTCCCGGTTTGACTTGAACGCCCAGAGTACTGTATATATATTATTATTTTTTATTTATTGCTTGCTTGCTTCACTGCTTTTCTTTGCCACGTGTCTTGTTCCTCTCAGGTGGTGCAGGTGTTGAGAGCGATTGATAGAGACGAGGGAGGGAACGACAGCACAGTCTACTTCAACATCCCTCCGGAGTCCAGCGCCGCACTCAACTTCAGCATTAGAGAGAGCGGAGGTGTGCCGTTGTTTTTCGCCCCGTCTATTACTCCAGCTCTCCCACTCGTCCCTGCTGGTTTATTTTTCTTTCTTTCACTCCCTATCTCTTTTCCAGTTTCCCCTCTCTGTCTTTCACACCTCTTTTATACTGTATATATAATTCAGTCTGCTTTTCTGTTTGCCGCATTGTCTCCGCTTCTCCCGTCATCGTTCGTGTCTCCGGCTTCTTTGTGCACTGCTACTTTGTTTGTCTTCGCTTCTGCCTGCCACATATATCTTCTCTCGGCGCTTAAAGAGGATCTGCTCTGGCATTCTCCATAGCATTCAAACTCAATGGTGTGGACAAATGTAGTCCCAGAAGCAATGGAATTAAACTTCACTTGAATGATTTCAGTGGAATTAAATGTCTATCAGGGTTTGAGCTTAAAGCCGTTTTCCTGCTCTTAAAAAAAAAAAAAAAAAATCTAACCATCTATCTATCTCTCTATTTCCTCTTTCTTGTTTGTCTGTTTTTCTCCAGGTCCCACCGCAAGCCTGGTCCTAGTCTCGCCGTTACAGGCGCTCTCCCGCTCTTCGACATCCTCCCTGACTCTTCATGTTCCTCTGGTCCTCAGGGACGTGTCGTCGGGTCTGACGAGCACAGCGACGGTCACGGTCTCGGTGTGTCCCTGTTTGCGAGGAGGCGCACGAGCTGGGGAGAAGGAGAAGCAGAGTGAGGCGGAGTGGGAAAGGGAAACCGTGTGCCTACCCCAGCACTCCTCCCTGCCTGCTCCGGGTCTCAGCACAGCGGCCCTGCTGGCAATTTTAGCATGCGGGGCGACGCTTTTGGGTATGACCATGGAAAAGATCATGTAATGACTAGTCATTTGTCTGCGCGTCAGTCTGAGTGCTTCTTGTTCTAATGGCCTGTTGGAATCATTTTCGCTTTGGAGCACCCTGCAATTTTATTGAAAAAAAAAAAAAGAAAAAAATATATCAAACTACAGACAGTATGTCTTCCATTTTACAAATGACAAAAAAAAAAAAAAAAACTGATTCCTCTTCCATTTTTTTTTCATTTCCATTTCCCTTTCTCTTTCTCTTTAGCTGTCAGCGCTCTGTCTCTGTCCCTGCGCAGACAAAAAAGGGACTCGCTTTCTCCTCTTGAGGAAGACGATGTCAGGGAGAACATCATCACGTACGACGACGAGGGAGGCGGTGAAGCCGACACCGCTGCTTTCGACATCACTGCGCTCCAGAGCGCCCCCCACAGCGCTCGCAGGGGATACCGAACCTTAGACAGTAGGAACATGTGAGTCATATCCGGCTGAATTCATTCGCATTATTAGTCCTCTTCCTTAGTTGTGCACTTTGCTAGCAAATATGTTATGTATATCAGGATAATATTTGAGCTGACACTACAACCTGTTTCTGTTTTCCCCAATAATATCAAATCAGACGCCTCTCCCAGCGTGGCCAGGACAAATCACGGACCTACAGTAGCTGGGCTCAGTCCGGAGCTATGGACACTGGACAGTACCCGAACCAGACACCTCTTTACGGTCGCTTGTGTTACAGCAGCCAGACCCTCCCTGTACTGCGGCGGTCGCAGGGTCCGTATGACCCCGGCCTGACCGAACTGGGATACCGGTTTTCCAGTGGCCAGCCGGATCACTCCCTTGTAATCCATAACCAAGGTGCCATGGTGGGGGCTCTGGAACCAGGAGCTTTGTATGTGGGACCCAATGAGGTGGGAAATAGCTGTAGAGAGGGAGCTGTATCCCAGGAGGGAGCCGCTGCATCCGAAGAAGGAACGCCACAGAAAAACGATATCAAGGAGGATTCGGGCAGTGATGCCCAGCAGAGCCAGGATCTAAACTGGGTAAAGACAATAATCTCCTTTTTTAGAATAAACAGCTTGCTTGTTTCTATTTTAGTTGTACACTGATTTTTACATTGAGTGAAAATCTCCCCTGGACACCTTGAATATTAATGCGCTTTAACAGTTTAATTACTAGTGCTCTATTTTCACTTAAGCCCCAGTCGGCACCAGTTGGAATTAATGTCTAGCTAAAAAACAAACAGCAATGCAGCAGCGCTCCAGTCCTTTAATCTGTCCAACCTCCGACCTTTGGTCAACACCAGCGTCATGTTGTACATCGCTTACTAAGCACGCCATCTTCATCCTGTCTTTGACCCTGAGCGCTTCCTGTGTCCGCTGTTTCTACACCGGCTTTCTCATTAGCTGCCAGAAGCGCTTGCTGTTTTCTTTTAAGCCACTACCACTACCAGTCAAACCCTTTCCTTTGTCCCCTGTTAAAGGTCATAGCAGGTGCGCTAACGACGTCTATCTGTGACATGGAATGAAAAAACACAGCACCAGAATCGCTAAATACATCACACGTGTTTTAATATAAAGATATTTATAGTTTTTCAGGTAGGATGTTTTCTTCCATACAATTGATTTACATCTAGGAAACATACAGTATTAAGAGGCAAAAGTCAATAATTTTATCGACAATGTATTTTTTTTTTTATGGTGAGTAAAATATAGTATTTTTTTTAAATGTAAAAGCAAAGGGAATTGATTGGCGTGCAAACAAAAAAAATGAGAAGGTACAGTAGTAGCAGTGACAATGTGCTCTTATTTACCGTCTCATATCGTATTTCAATTTACAGAGCTCTCTTAAGCTCTTCAGTTAATCTCTGCTACAGCTTTTCTACTCGTCATAACGTCCGCCTTTAAGGATTGCGTTGTACCAGCTGTGCTTTCCGTATACACACGTTTGTTTGCACCTCTTTAGATTAACTATTAGTCTCTCTGCTTTCTTTTACACTCCCCATCTTAAAAACCCGCATTTCTTCCTTCTCCTCTCCATTCTCCTTCTTCCTTTAGAAACATAAGCTCATCCTGACCCACTTTAACCTTCCTGGTCCTCCCCATCTCCAACAGGTGCAGTCAGATTCGGCTCCAAGGGAACTGGTGCTGACTCGCTCGGGCTCGCTGGCCAGGCCTGGAGTTTCAGGTGGCTGGTTGTGTGATTCAGCAACGCTGCCCATGGCAGGACGGCGCTCCTCACGTGCTGGGCTCTCACCAAAAAAGAGTGCAGCTGGTTCCGCAGATGGCACAGATGGAGCAAACAATGGCATGCAATCTGTCGGACGCAATTACACCACCGGCCTGCAGGGGGAGCAACAGAAGGACTACACGGGCAGCCTGAGCCGAGGAGGGTTGGAAATGGGAAGTAGTTTTGTGGTAGCGAGGCCAGAAGGGGGGATTCCACTGTGCGTCCAAGAGGGCGCAGGTTTTATGGCTGACTGGCGGGAACGGGTGGGTGTCGGGGCTTACACCCTGGGCAGGAGGGATATGATGCCTCAGCTGCTGCCATACCCTGGGCAGGGCCGAGGGGCATTCGGAGGGATCCTGGGATATGGAGGAGCATGGCCAACAGCGCCTGAAGCAGCAGGAAGGGGCGTGCAAGGAGGAGGGGGCCAGTCCCTGGCTTTGAGAGTCGGCGAGTTCCTGCGACTCCGCCTCGCGCAGGTGACCTTCGATCCGACGCAGCCGCCGTATGACTCGGTGCAAGTGTACGGCCTCGAAGGCACAGGGTCGCGTGCTGGCTCGCTCAGCTCCCTGGAGAGCGAAGGAGAGAAGGAGGGCAACAAGGAGGAGTGGGGCGGTGGGCTGGAGGAGTGGGGCCCGAGGTTCCACAAACTAGCCCAGCTCTTCCAGGAAAGGGAGAAAGAGATAGAGGATGAAAAAGAGAGCAAGCCAGAGACACCTAGGAAACTAAACGATAAGGGGAAACTGGAGAGAGAGGAGCAGTCTGAGGATGAGAGAAGGGACAAAGACTGAGAGGTGGAGGTGGGAACGGTGTAAGGGTTATGGGTTATGGGGGGATAAGAGAGAGAGAGAGAGAGAGAGAGAGAGAGAAAACATGACACGCAAAACAAACGTGGCCTAAATAAAGAGAGAGAGAGAGGTTGAAGCAATTTAAAGCAATATGTGTTAAAAAAAAAAAGCATAACAGTGAGCACAGAAAGAGAGACAGGAAATGGTTTGTTTCTCTTCAGAGTGTTTACCATTCTCTAAGTGTTTCAGGCAGGGGGTGGGGAAAATGCCCATATAACCTTTTATATTCACAGACTGATAGAGCGAGTGAGTGTGTGTGCGCGAGTGTGTGCGAGTGTGTGTATGTGTGTGAAAGAGAGAAATAGAGAGAGAGAGAGAGAGAGAGATGCAGGTGAATTCAGTTATGTATTTGGGGTAACGTTCAAGACAATAAACTGCCAGGGAGTCTGTAAAGAAAAAAACGACAGTAGGCTATCATACCACAACTGATAAATACAAAGGAGTCCATAAAGGTGAGAGAAAAAGGTTTGCACTAAAAGTGCTGAAGTAATTTAGTCTGTTCATGGTGTTGGCCAAATTTTTTATAATGGAAATGGAAAAATTTTGGACAGATTTTACTTTCTTTTGATGCCTTTTCAATGCAAAACATCTCGACCCGGATTTAAGATGGACTCGCAACCTATACGTCATGAAGAAGTGAAAGCAATTCACCTTCGCAGGACTGGATATCAACTGCCGTGTTCGAAATCTAAAGAACATTCATGTCAACGGGGGCTACTGGTCAGGGTGTGGTCTAGGGTCAGTGTCCCTTTGCCGGATCCGTATAAAGGGTTTCGGAATCCTTTACAACAATTTGATGCCTCGTTTTTTTTTAAGTTGATTATTTGCACTTTTTAGCACAACAATGATTTGCTGATTATTTTAAATTAAGTACTGACTAACTCTGGAACGATTGCTGAATTTAATTGGCACAATTACTCAAAAAAAAAAAAAAAAAAAAACTAAACCGAGCAGGATGCAGGAGTCTCAGCTGGAATGCACTTTTATATGTGAAGCTCAATAATAGATATGACGATACTGTTGTTGTTTTTCCATATAAAAAAAAGATCAATATGAATATTCTGACATTGTATGTAAATGTAAATATCTAATATCATTGTGTAAAGTGATTGCTGAGTACTGAGTGAGTACCGTAGTATTCAAAATAACAACCTGAAAAGTAATTTAAAAGAAAGATTTTAAGATTAAAATGTCATGATGGATTACAGCACCGAGGGATTAAACAAAAATCACCTGCAGAGGAATAAACGGAAGCAAGCGGACTTGTCTGGATTATTTCGGATTAACTCTACTATAGGGCATCGAGCCTTACTGGAATCTAGAACTGATCCACCTGACTACGCTGAAGTCTGAAATAGCGTGTCCTGAAACTAAGGAGCGTCTGAGGATGTTTTGAATGCCCTCAATTCAAATGTACAGAATTTCAACAAATCATCTAAGGATGGACACTTGGATGTAACCATTTTGTTTTCCATACTCATACTGTACAAGGGTGAAAACACACATACACACACACACACATATACACACAGGGTTGTGTTGTACAAGAAGAATACATTACCTAGTTCGAATGTTTTATTTCTCACTGGGAAATAAAATATTGTAAAGCCCACTCTTATCGGGTATGTAACTGTGGATATATCGACCGCTCTTAACTCGTAAAAATACCTTTTGATACTGTATGTCACAGAGTGAAAGAAATTACAATAAGTACCACTGAGCCACAGCTATTTTAGACAGTAAGGTTGTGCAACTGGTACTGTAGGTACGTGTTCCCATTGCATGGACACCCCTGGTGACCAAGATAAAGCAGTAAATGAAATGGTTCTGTGACAAAATTAATGAATGAATTAATGAATGCATCCACAATTCACTTTCAAACTTTCACCCACCTACTGGCAATGTGGACTACCAGGAGCAGCAAGCCTTCAAGTAATTCCCATAAGGAAGAGACACTCTTTATGGATGCTCTTCTTAAGGGAAGGGGATATCTGGCCCGACTCTAGGGCAAGGTGATATCGTTCACCACTAGCGTGCCAAGCTCTCAAGAACAGTCTTTGGTCTGAGGACAAGTTAGATCCTAAACAATACCATAGATTGTGTAGACATAACATGAGGTGGTCTATAGACTCATGGAACTTCATGGAAAGCTGCATGGTCAGTTGACTGATTTGCAAAACATTCAGTGGCCTGACCTTGACTCCCAAGTCATCATGCCCAATGAGCTAATTGCCAGAGGATGTGGTTCTCCCACTATTTCTGTTGAAGCGGTTGTTAGTTTTTATTGCGTCTTGCACAGGATTTTAAGGAGGCGCCTCACGGGACTTCAGTACAAGGGGGGGATCCCGATCTAGGCTTTTTGGAAAACGAGTAGACAACCCTTTCAGCATGGTACTGAGATGCCGTTCAAGCAGGATCCACCATATACAGCCTAGCTTCCACCTAGGCAGGTTCAAGTTGCTCTTAAGGAGTATTCCTGGACTACTGGTTCAGTCTTGTTTAGGTCTGTATAGGGTTTGCTAAAGAAAGACTGGTTTGAAGGGTTGCACATGTACTGTATAGCAGCATGGATTGTGTCAACCACACTTGCCATTAAGCTTTAACCAGGCTGCTGGAGAGCCAGACTATATCCTGGCCAAGGTGTTGGCCAACTCCCCCTACAGAATTTCTGTAAAGTGTTTGTTTCAGTGCTAGCAGTATAATGGATAATGTTTTGCCAGTGTATGCCACATGTGATACAATATCATAACGTTCCCACAAGAACATCATCCGTCTGTGTGGCTCAGCCTGACCTGTTTGTAATCCATCATATTAGCTAAAATGTGCGCCCTGGCCCTATCTGTCCATATCCTCCAAAAAAGCTCTCAATAAAACCTTTGCCCTGGAAAATAGTGAATTCCTTTACAAGTAGTGCTGTGCAAAATGGTGCATTAGTGCTGTAGGTTGTATACTACTCTCTGATTCTCATCCCACTTGGACAGAAGCACTTTTTTTTAAGAGTGGCTGTCACAGTTAGTTTAAAGCAGGTCAATGGCACGTGTTTTGGGATGTTGCTGAGTCAGAGAGCATTAAATAACGCATCGTATGGTGAAAGGAAAACCATATAAACCACAATAGTGGCATTTAACCACGGTCCACAGCCGTGATATTGAAGTTATGACTCTTAAAATAAATGTAAACATGTTAGTCGTACTTAATTAAACTTCTTAAAGTTGAGCTATCACACCTACATAATGCCGCTGGGAGTTACTCCTTATGCATATAACTCATTTAAACAAAGAAATTGGCCTCAACGGTTTGCGCATGCTTCACACTTCCCAGCCGAGGATTTGACCTGGAACACGAACAAAATGTGTTACAGCAGAAGAAGCTGCAAACAACACAGTGGCTTTCGCATCACATCATAAACACAAGGGATAGCATGTGTCTCATATGTACAAAAAGTAAGGATTTCACCAAACCGAGTTTTCACCGCCTACCACATGCTACTGTACCATAGTAACAATCTGAGAGGGGAACCCTATCGCCCCCTATTGGAGCAGAGTCAGACATACTTCGGTCAGTAAATTGATTCCCCCGAGATTTTTGTCACTGCAAAAAATATCTTAACAAGTGAAAATATCTTGAATGTAGCTGCATTTATGGATACTTTCTTAAAATAAGATTACAACAAACCAAATATAAGATTATTAGGCTTATTTCTAATCAAATTTTCTAAAATAATTTTAAGCAATCATTTCTTGTTCTCTTGGCAAATAGTTTTGTTATTGTTAGAATATTATTTTATTTTTTGAAAAAAGATAAAGATAAAGAAGAAAAGATCTTTGCCAACAGAACAATTAGTAACATTTGACCAAAAATGTTTATTATATTTAAAAAATATTTATTAAATAAATTTATTATTTAATATAATTTATTATAATATAATTTTATTATTATATTATAATAAATTATAATATAATTGTATTATTATATTATAATAAATTATATTAATATTATTAATATTAAATTATATTAAATTATTATTTATTAATATAATTTATTATTTAATATAATTTATTAAATATTTAATAATTTAATATTTCGCTTGTTGTAAAACCTTACTCTAACTCACTCACTCACCACTTCATCCTGTAATACAGGGTCACAGGGGGCAGGGAGCCTGTCCCAGGAGAATAAGGACAGGGTGACAATCCATCGCAGGGCATCCATGTACACATACAACTATGGGCAATTTGGGAACGCCAATTAGGAGGAAACCAGAGTACCTGGAGGAAACCAAACCAATCACAGGGAGAGCATGCAAACTCCATGCACACAGACCCAGAGGTGGGAATCGAACCCGGACCCTGGAGGTGCAAGGTGATGTTAGTCACTAAGCCTCCATGGCGCCCTTATTGTAAACCTATTCTAAGAAATTATAGTTTGACTAGATTCAAGAATATTTCACTTGTCATTTTTTACAGTCCAATTAAAGGGCCTATAGGATCTATAACAATGTGTATGAAACCTAATTAGCTAATAATTTAATTAGCTTTCATGTGTGGTATAGTGATACCATGAAGTTTTGGGAAATAGGAGGGGGAAAGGAGATTGAGCATAATGAGAATAAAACCAAGCTGGAATACAAACAGCAAACTTTTGAACGTAGCCAAATCAATACATATTGGCTCGAAGGAGTGTATTTTTCATTAACGGGAAAAGCACTCATAATGTATAAAACTAATGTCAAAATGACAGACAAGATAAAAGGAGATGGCCGCTTTATACGTAGGACAGGATCACTCTGCAAGTAGTAACAAGGTGCTTAGAAGGACTTGAAGGGAAAACCACGAGTGACTGAAAAAACTGTCGAATGGTAATAGAGCACACTGTGTCTTTTCAAAATGCGTTGGGAGCATTTTTGTGTATTGTAATGAAATACGATACTGAATACATTAAGGAGGATGTCGATGCTTTTTTTCCGACCAACCCTGACCACACACACACACACACACACACACACACACCTCCTCATTGTCCTGCGTGATCTGATTATTAAGTGGGACGTATTGACTCAGAGCCACTGTGACTGGGCCAGACCAGAACCAGATCCACTGTATTGGTGTACAATCATGATAACGGGTAGAGGAGGAGGAGGCAGAGCCACTTCACCCCTCCCATCATTTATTCATCGAATCCATTTCATCAGTTAATCACTAAACCATTTCATTTCTGTTCAACCAAGAACACTAAGTATTACGGTTTCCGTAATACTCTAGGTAAAAAAAAAAATGCTACAGTTTCTTTGCTTATTAAAAGCTTATGACGCTGTATACACTTTACAGGATTTCATACATGAGCAATAGATTTGTAAGTAGCGTTGTGGTTTAGCTGAGATTGCCGGGAGAGGAAGGTGCTTTAAGGCTCTCCATGTTTCCAGCCACAATGGCTCTGCCTCCTTTTTTTTCACCATTATTGATCCTGCTCTATGCAGAGTAATATTCAAATCTCACGATGCCATATAAAAGAAGTCTATTTATTATATTATTCTGTTGTATTTTCTCTTTTCTTTTTTGTAAATTTGAATAAAGACCTATGTTTTGAGGTTTTGTGTGTGCGCGTAAATAAATAATTTCTTAAATAAAACCGTTTTTAACCGTCCCTCCATGCGACCCTTGTTTTTTTTCCCCCTTAACTCCCGAGTGTGCATCCTTAGACGTTTTGCATCGGCACGGAGTAATGAGAACCAGCTAACTCAGATCGCTTTGGATACACTCCAGGCAATGTCAATGCTGGAAGACTCCAACAGCGAACAGTATGTCCACTCCAATCTCTTTTCTCCCAGTCTCTGACAAACACTGAACACAAAGTCGATAATAGAATGGCGGAAGGCATTCAGAAGTTTAAATAAGACAAACATTGACTCGGAGAGCGTAATGGGAGATGGAAATGCGGGTCAAAAGAAATTTAACGTCACCGTTTATTATCTCCATCATATAAATACCGCTTTCACCCTTTGACGCTGATTGATTTGACAGCCTTGTTGCGAAACTCAAATTAGAGCTGACTTATTAAATCAATTCGTACGTGTTGACTTCTGAGTGGGTGGGAGCCAGAAAAGAGATATCAAAATCATAAGAAGGAATTAAAGCACTGCAACCCTTTTAAGATATCAACAATGTCAGTTACGATCAATAAAACATGTGTGGGTGTGGCCTGACACACAAAGTGGAATTGCTGTTATTATTTTCCAATAATACAACATAATGTAATATACATCCACATGATGTATACCACAGCACGTTAAGGCAATTACACTCAATCTATCTAGAGTTACATTATATAGTGTGGAACGTCGGTGAAACATGTTTATTCTAGTTATGATTAATGTTAAACTCAGCAGAAAGTTTTGTTGTTCAAAATTTGTGACAGCGGTGATTGGGCAACGTTATTGAATTTGAAACACCATCTGTGTTAGATTGTTTCTGAAAGTTTGATTTACTCAAAAAATAATAATAATAATAATAAAAATGTTGGACCAATGTTGACTGCATGACATTTGGATAACGTCCTGCAATGTTGCAAAATACAGTTTCAAAATGTTATTAACAGCTCACCTTATTTTTTATTTTATTTTATTTAGTTAGTTATTTTGGCAACTAAACCATCCACCTGTTGCTAATACTAATAAATGTACATGCATTGCTTTGTCAAACAACATAAACAACAAAATAATTAATCAATGAATCAAAAAAAAAAAACTTTTACCAAACCGTTATAAAAAACATTATAAAACCGTTTTTATACACCGTATATATATATATATATAATGATCTTTTGATAAAGAAATGGTCATATCCAGT
>JAQMYG010000001.1:30685704-30696048 GCA_030014215.1 Clariallabes teugelsi
ATGCGATTAATTTCGATTAATTAATTACAAAGCCTCTAATTAATTAGATTATTTTTTTTAATCGAGTCCCGGCCCTACAAAAAATATATATATATTCTGTAAGTTAGCAAGTGAAAATATCTTGAATATAGCAAAATCTATCTACACTTTATAAAAATAAACAAATAGAAGATTCTAAGATTACTTATACATTTTTAATAAATTTTTAAGCATAAAATTCTTCTGTTTTGTTGTTTTGTAAACTTATTTTAAGAAATTGTACATAGGTTTGGCTAGGCTTGGATAGGTTTTGGCATTTCACTAGTTAAGATGTCATCTTTGGCAGAGTTCTCCTCTACAACACTGCACTGATTTTGCTGCATTTGGGAGATGGTAATATAATTGCTAAGAAAACTTGACAGAGAGATAACCCTTCAAAAATCAAGAGATGCACGAACGCTTTGTGTCCTGCAGGAATATTTTCTGTTTGTTCCAGCCGGTTACGTCCCAGTCTCCAAGTGGAATTTCTGACCTCTGAACAGATGTATTAAAGGCAGACGAAATGTGAATGGATTTTATGTGAACACACAGCAGTGTGTTCACATAACATAACATAAATCCTATAAATAAAGGTTTATATTCTATTGTTTTGAGGTCGTATTATCCCAAAGTCGTTCTAACTCTAAAACAGCACTGACCCAAAGTCATGTTTTGGGTGGACAATGTCCTAACCTAGTTACCATACTGTATGTGGTTAAGAAATATGTGCTATATGAAAACATCATCCAACACTAGGTTTTCCTTGGCAGCTGTATGCAAGGGTTAATTTCTTTCAGCGGACAGTTTTCATGTCACCAAGGATCCACAAAGACCTCACCGTGAAGTTACATACAGTATGGATAAAAATACATCTGACCAGCCAGAAAATAGAATTCAATTCAATAAAGCATTTAGCACCTTTTTTTGTACTGAAACGCTACAGTAACATTTAGTCTTGGAATTTCTGCGCACTGCAACCAGATTTCTTTTTTTAGAATAATGAGGCTATTAGTCTTCCCCTCAAGCCATTTTGTATTCACCTAACTATGCGTTCAGTCTCAGGAGGAACATAAATGCATGCAGAATGTGTGTATATCTGGTGCCTCTAACTCTCTAACGCTGGCGCAGACGTGCGGCTACTACTACAGCAACCGATACCTGCTCTACTGCCTTATAACCTGACCTTCACGTTTCTCCCTCTCAGTCATGTTTTCTTTTTATTTTTATCTTTTTCTTTCCTGAGGTGAAGCGGTGGGAGAGTGCACATGTTCAGGTACTGCATGTACATTGCACGAATGGCGCACTGCTGTGTGTTTTCAAGCCATAAATCCATAAAGGACCTCCTGGATTGAAGTATGATGTGTATTTTGTCGCTTAGTGCCTCGTGCACGTGTGGAAGGTGATGATAAGGTCAGGTCATGTAAGGTCTCCAATTCATACAAGGCAGATAAGTAATTGATGACAGTAATTAGAAATAAATTTTTTGACCGTCTGCAAGATTTTCTTATTCAACAGTCCCTGGTTTTAAAAAACGATCGATACTGCTTATCCTGTGCAGGGTTACAGGGCACCTGGAGTCTATTCCGGGGAACTTTGGGCACAAAGATGGGTACATCCTGAATGTGGTGCCTACCTACAGTAGCAGGACTCGAGTTACACAGACCAGAAGCAAGATTCAAACCCCCAACCGAACAGTGCTTACCACTAAACCACAGGGTCTCCATACAAGGAGTAAATCCTAAGCAAGAAGTACAACAGTTGCATCACTGAAAATGATAAACATATGACTTGATAGAAGATGACATGAAACAAGCTAAATCAAAGTCTGTCTAATAAAGTTGGTCCACTTGGTGCTGTCTTGGCAGCGCTCCCAGGCAGTTATTATTAAGTCCAGGCTTCTGGATACGTTGATGAGATGACCTCTAAAAAGTGGATCCCCTTAAAATCAAATAACAAAATATTATAATACGACGTTTGTTTTGTTTTTTGAAGGTTGCTCTGGCTATTAAAAACTGTCATATCAGTGCAAGAATCAGTGTACTGTAAGCATCTGACAGGCTGGGAATTTCCTATAACTGGAGGGATACATCTTATTGTCAACATATATTTCTTAAAAAGAAATCCATACTTCTAATTGAGGCGCAACCGTTCCACACATGCTGATGTATTACAGTATGTGTATTGTAAATAGAAAGAAAGAGACATTTCAGATATAAAGTGTCCCTGTTCTCACTGCATGTATTGTACCATCTACAGTACATCCACACTAATGACGGAACATACCATGTTATTAGCTCTGGTTATTGGACTTTCTTTTGGAGTGCTGGGTCTCAGGTCATCTCCCAGTAATTGATTTCGAAATGAATGGGTCCTCCTCCGCCTGGAACTAAACCGGTATTGATATAAGTTTTATGTGCGGGGAATTATTCGGACAGTTGTTATAATCAGAATTAATAGACTTCTTGGTTGCCTGGCTGAGTAGTGTCTTCCTCATTGACAAAGCTGCAAAGAGGTTTCCATTTTAAAGAAAGTATTCAGTTTTTATGCTGCTTTTTAAAATGGTTTGTAAGAGTGGTTTGTGCACATTGATCAACCATTACATTATGACCTAATATTCATTAGGTCCCCTTTTTACCTGCAAAACTCCCCAGATCAGTTGAGGCAGGGACTCCGCTGAAGATATGATGTGGTACAGTATATGACATCAAAGCATCAGTAGCTGATCCTTTAAATCCTGTTTGTTGTGAGGTCGGGTCTCCAAGGATAGGCCTTGGTTTTTCCAGCAAACCCACAAATCCACAATTGGGTTGAGTTCTGGAGAATTTCCATGAGGGGGTGTACTTGGTCAGCAACAGTGATTAACTAAGTATGTTTGTGTCAAGGTAACATCCACAAGGATGTTGAGAAGCACAACAATAAAAGTTGACTCGGCCTCCAACCTCTCCAAATGTCAATCCAATCAAACTTTGGTGGGATTTGCTGGAAAAACATGCATGATCCATGGAGGACCCATCTCGCAGCTTACAGGACTTAAAGGATGCACAACCCCACCCTCAGTCTAATGCAGCCATAACAGTGTAGGGCTGTTTTGATGGCAAAAGGGGAACCTACTCAATATGGTGGTCATAATGTTATGTATGTACTGTATATGAAATGCGTTTTAAAGAGGACCTATTGTGGAAAATTAATTAATTAATTAAGACCATTTTTAGACTTTCAGATGGTCTCCAGTGTGCATGTACAAACTGAAAATGTATTTCCTTGTTTTTTTTTTCTTTTTCTATTTCTGAGCATAAACAAGCAGATTCAATCCCCCTAATGTGACCTCATACAGGGTAACCCTTCCCCAGCTTGTTGCTCTGACCTGATGTTATGGCGAGGGGTGTGGCTTGGCAGTAGATCATTTAGAGAATTAGCCCTAAAATGGTGGTGGAGGAGTGAGAGGAAAAAGGTATTTTAAAAAAATGCATTATCTGAGGAATATTTGAGCTGAAGCATTTAACAGACACACTTTGGGAGAGCTCTGATACCCGTGCTAACTTGATTGAGAAATAGTAAAATATGGGCTCTTAAATGAATGTTGACATGCTGCCCTAGTTACGTTCATTTAGTGCTGATATTTTCTTGTGGAACTGTTTCATCAAGCGTTACTGATTATTTAAAACAGCAAAATATTCTCCCTTTATGCTGTAAACAGTGTATTGTGATCTCATTTTCACACTATTTGTTTAACACCTTTATGTTTCGAGTGCTTTTTTTTTTCCTTTCTTGGATAATTCTTTTGCCAAATAACCAAAACATGTTTTTTTTTTTTACTTTTAAAAAAAATATATTCCACATGACTATGTATCTAAAAACTCGACAGCTCTATATACAGACCAAGGTCTGTGGTATTGGCTCATTCTGACATAAAGAATAAAATCTACATTTGTCTGTAAACGTTCCAAGCAGCCTGACAAATCGGATTTTACTGTGCACCATCTAACCTCGGAAAAATGATGCGGTGCATGGTGTAGCACAAAATGTTCACAATCAATAGTTTCAGTTTTGCAATACCCACAAGGGCCCATTTTTATCCCGTGATTCATATTTGTGGTCCGTCCGGCCCTGAGATTACAGATGATCGGGTTGTTCGAAAATAACACGCTGATGTTCTCTCGATCGAAACAGGGTCAGCCTCTGAAATAACTCAAAGCTTTAAAGTTTTAGAGGTAATTAAGGGACAGGTGAGTACATGCCTTGACTATGGATTGTATTTTAAAAGTGAATGCAAAATATTGACAGTATTTTGCAAGACCTTGGGGCAATTTATCATAGGCACTTCACCTACATGTGAAATGAAGGAAGAAGCAATTTTAAACTTCATAAACTTGTATATCATCAATAAAATTCTGAGATGAGAGTGAGACACTGTTTAAGAGTACAGCAGAACTTCTTACCTACAGTAAAAACTTGCAGCGTCTAGGTGAAATCGTTCACTGAATAAGTGTATAAACTGTTTACGGGAAGTGCAAATCAGTACTGTATACAAGTAAGAAAGTGAAGTCGAAGTGCACAAGCTCCAAGCAGATTACCCACGCAGCGAGAGCAGTAAGACTATTTTTGGTAATTGTTTCCTCTATTCACTGTTATATAAGCAATTTAAGTCACTCCTCAACAAAGGGATGCGCGGTCTAAAAAGAAACGATGCTGTAAATCTTCCTAAATACTAGCGATGGGCATAGAGGAACGCAAATAATATACGAGACGCGTTCACTGAAGCACTAAAAGCTTCGCACAATGAAGATTTTGCAAGTAAATTGTTCTCGCCTTGTACTATTGAAACGAGTGTCACATTTTTTCAGGGACGTGAACTGAAGAAGCCGACAGCGCGCTCGCTGTTCGCTTTGCCGAGATACAGCAGGTGAAGATAACCACATACTCCATAATTAGCCTGGTGAATAATTAATGCGGTAAGGCAGCGAGAGAGAACCGCAGGCCACACAGTCCTGCACTCACATCAAGGCAAACAGCCCTGTGGATATGAAGGTAGATAGATGTTCGGCAGGAAACCGATACCTCATTCTTTTTGATCCGTCCGGGCGGATACGGAGACACATTCCCCAGGCTATTTGGTGAGAGCGTGTTTTAGTTTTATTTGTAGGTAGAGTTAGAGGTCCTGACCGGTAAAGCAAAGACAAGAAAGTTAGTTAAGACACGTTTCAGTGATTGCAATGCTACGTTGGGGGGAGGTAGAGAAATCGGACTGCAGGTCCAGCACTATTTTCTCTGTTTAATAAAAATTCACTGCATCTTTTACATCTTCCGAGTGCTTGCCCAGCTGGAAAGCGGAAAATTAAATCTTCATTAACAATCTTAATTAGCCTTCGATCTCCCTCAGGTAAGTCGACAGAAAATCCATGCACGGATAAGTTGTGAGGATAGAAGGTTGGAGAGGGTGTTATATGGGAAGCTTAAAATAGGGATAGTTAAAGGAACAGCAAGCACGGAATGAAGCTGTAAGCTGCATGGATATATATTTCGAATCGATATATAGAGTTGCAATTGATGGAAATGTCTTTGCTTGGAAAAAGAACACAGGAGAGGCAGTCGTCATAGAGTTGGTGACTACACCATGGTAATGGTTCTCAAAGTGGTTCCAGGAAACACAACCAGGAGGTAGATGATTTCAGTTTCTTCTTATTATTATTTCTGTGTAAATTTCAACAAGCCACCATTATCTATGTTATTACACAGTATTTATGATTAAGTTTAAAGCACTCCATCATTCGTGGCTCGAATGCATTTAATTCAAACTGCATGTTGCCATCAACAGGAATCTGAAGCAACATCAAGTAAAGGCTTCCTGAAACTGGATAGAAGATCTATTACCTGGTCTGATGAATTGTTTTTCTGCTTTGGCATGCAGATGGTAGGCTCACGCTGCAAAAAGGATTTCGATTGGACTCAAACTTAAAGTGTTTAATGAATACTGGTGTTTTTTATTATTTTTTTTCACTGTGCACCATCACGCTGAAGTGGGTCCATGAATTCATCTTGCTAAATTCCGCATTACAAAAAAAGGCACAGTGGGGAAAATAATTATTTGATCCCTTGCAGAGTTTGCTCACTTACAAAGAAATGAAGGGTCTATAATTTTTATTACAGACTTATTGTAAAAGATAGAGACAAAAATCCAGAAGCACATGATATTAAAATGCAAACCAATTTATAACCTTAATAAGGAAATTACTTGTGGGAAAGGACGGAGGTAAGACATTTGCTATAGTCGGTTATCAGGTTTGCACATATCTCAGGAGGGATTTTGGTTTCTAGGCAACTTGAAGTTTCAGCTCCCTCCATATATTTTCTATAGGATTAAGGTCTGGAGACTGGCTAGGTCACTGCATGACCTTAAAGTGCTTCTTCTTGAGCCACTCCTTTGTTGCCTTGGTGGTATGTTTTAGGTCATTGTCATGCTGGAAGACCCATCCACAACCCATCTTCAGGCGGTTCTCATCCAAAATTTTACAATAAATGTCCCTTTTCATTGGACCCCTCAATGCAGCAAAGTCAGCCTGTACCTTTAGCAGAGAAACAGCCCCAAAGCGTGATGGTTCCATCTCTGTGCTTGGTGTTCTTAGGTCAGTCAGCATTTTTCTTCCTCAAACAACGGTGAGACGAGTTGATGCCAAAGAGCTAAATTTTGGTCTCATCTGACCGTAGCATTTTCTCCCAATCATTTTCTGTTTATTGGCAAACTTCAGACAGGCCTGTACATGTGCCTTCGTGAGGAGCGCTGAAGGATTTCAATTCATGGCTGTGTATTGTGTTACCAATAGTTTGTTTGGTGACTGTGGTCCCAACTGCCTTGAAATCATTCACAAGCTCCTTCCATGTAGTTCTGGGCTGATCCCTCAGTTTTCTCATGATTATCCTTACCCCATGAGGTGAAATCTTGCATGGAGCTCCAGACCGGAGGTGAATGAATTGGAAGGCTATATTATAACTTTGGGGCTTTGTAAAAAAAAAAAAAAAAGAAAAAGCTCTGCCCCCTGCTGTATTTTTTATAAT
The DNA here is from genome assembly GCA_030014215.1 of Clariallabes teugelsi. Classification (NCBI taxonomy): domain Eukaryota; kingdom Metazoa; phylum Chordata; class Actinopteri; order Siluriformes; family Clariidae; genus Clariallabes; species Clariallabes teugelsi. Next base: position 30,692,776 of record JAQMYG010000001.1, read on the forward strand.
ACGCAGTACTGATATGCAGTCTGCATCCTTTGATCGAAGTAGGCGTGGTGGATCATTATAGACTAGCAGTTCACTCAGGTACTGTGGCGCGAGATCATTTAGAGCTGTATAGGTCAAAAGTAGTATTTTCAAATCAATGCGAAATTTCACTGGGAGCCAATGCAGTGTGAATAGGATAGAGGTGATGTGCTTGTGTCTTCTGGTTCTAAGGAGAGGACTCTCTCTGCTGCATTGTGGACAAATTGGAGCTTGTTTATGCACCAGTAAGACAGTAAGGCATTACAATGATCCAACCTACATGTGACAAAAGCATAAACTGATTTTCCTTCATTGTGCAGTGACAATATATTTCTGAGATGAAAAATGCTATCTTAGGAATATTATCTACATGAACTTCAAATGAAAGATTGGAATCTATAATCACACCAAGATCTTTTACTGCTGCACTTGATGAAACAGAAAGGCCATCTAGACTTACAGTACTGTGTGATCAGAAAGCTTACTTTTAACTGCATGTGGTCCTAGTACTAGTGTCTTGTCAATATTAACCAGAAGTTACTTATCATCCAGTGTCTAATGTCTTTCCCACTTTCCTCAACTTTATTATTATTATTATAAAAAATTTTTTTGGGAGATTATTATTATTATTTATTACCTTTATTACCTTTCCTTAGTTAACAACTGTGAGCACCTGTAACCGAGCATAAGCAATTTCCCTCTGGGATTAATAAAGTTCTTTGAATCTTGAATCTTGAATCTTGAATTAAGCTGTTTTTTTCTCATCTGGTTTTGCTGAGACATATAACTGTTTGTCATCATCATAACAATGGAAAGAAGTATCATGCTTATGAATTATGTTCCCAGAGGAAGCATATAAAGAGAAAATATCAATGGTCCTAAACCTGAACCCTGTGGATCACCATAACTTCACTTTAGAACATGCAGAATAGTCATAATTTACATCTACAAGCTTATAATGATCAGTCAAATGAGACCTGAGCCAGGCGAGGACAATTCCCTCTATTCCTACTACATTTTCTAATCTATGAAAGAGAATACTATGATCAATGGTGTCAAAAGCTGCACCAAGGTCAATTAACACAAGCAAAGTGACACAACCCTGATTTGAGGCCAGTAGGAGGTCATTTACTACTTTAACCAGTGCTGTCTGTGTGCTGTGATGAGGCCTAAATCCTGACTTTCATTTAATGTATGCTATACCTATGTACTGTAGATATAGGCATAGCTGCTGTGCTCATACATTTTTCTAGGATCTTGGAGATAAAGGGGAGGTTTGATATATGCATGTAGTTGGACAGCTGACAAGGGTCAAGGTCAGATTTCTTAATTAGTGGTTTAATAACGGCTAACTTTAAAATATGTTGGAAAATTCCCACTGCTGAGTATAGAGTTAACCATTTTTAATAGGGGTTCAGTTATTTTTGGTACTATTTGTGTGAGAAAATGTGTACTGTATAGGATCTAGTACACACGATGATGATTATGCAGAAGAGATGAGTGACATGAGTTCATTCTCTTGAAGTGGAGTAAAATATTCTAGGTGCTGATCTGATATGGCTAACTTATCACCTGCATCAATGTTTATTAAATTATCTGGTTTTAAAGCCTGAATATTTTCTCTGATGTTTACATTTTTTTTTTTTTTTTACTGAAAAGTTTATGAAGTCTTTACTACTGTATGTTATTGATGTGCATGCTTCTATTTTGGTTTTATTCCTGGTTTTAATGTTAATGGTTTTAATGTTATGGCTGATTGGTGTATTGTACTATTTTAAAACCTGAATTTCTTTGTTTTAAAAATAATCTGCCAAAGAATAAGAAAGGTGTTTTTAAAAAGAGTAAAATATATCTACAAATGGGTTTAAAAAAATCTTATATTTTGTTTCTTTGTAATCTTATAATAAGTAACTGTAGCTAAATTAGGCTAGATTCAGGATATTTTCTCCCTTTTATTTAATCCCTTTAGGATATTATACAGTACTCACTCCCAACCTTGCAGTCTTTTTTTTCTCAACCCTTTAGCTTGGTGATGGTGGTGGCTGTGAACCTCTTAATATGAAATCAGTCACAGTTTGAACACCACAGCATCTGAGTTTTATTGTTGATCATCCCTTTATGTGCACTAAGGACTACTTCTGGACATTCTAATGTACCAAGCAAAAATCATCTCCTCCTTGATGTTCCCAGTTGCCATATTTAAATCCAACATAGCTTGTGCTTGTGCAGAAATCTGTAGAAATTGTGAGATGCCCTAGCATTCAACCACCATTTCAAACACCTTTGGAGTCCATGCATTAAAGAACAACTAAGGCTCTTCTTACGGAAACAAGGAACCTACCCGGTATCAGTATGAAGTTCCTAAATTTTGAGAGACTATAGAAAATAAATTTTAAAGTAAAAGGTGTTTCTTGTGATAAACTGTCCAGAAACCTTCTGTACTATTGTATACCTTGATCTCTTTGTTAGACATTTTTACATACATTTTGACCCCCCCACCCCCCCGCCTCCCCCGTAAAGAAAGCAAACACAATTTAGTTCTGCAAAGCAAAAAGCAAAAAAGTTTCTTTCTACAAAAGAATACAGACGATATTTATATTCATGTTCCCCATGCATCTAAACTCATCACCCCATAATCCACTCTAGCAGATAAATAGTCGGTATATGTACAGCTCTAACATTACAAGTCCAAATTTCATACGCTTGTCTGCATTTCCATGCTCTGCTTTTAGATTTGCAAGAATGTTATTTGTCCTGCAACAAGGACCTCCTCTGAGACAAAATAGAAACATTGCATGGCACGTTCATCTGTCTGATCCAGCTTAAAGGAACAGCTCATCAAGAAATGCCAAAATAACCACAGTGCCATTTTTGCTTCTCTTTTAGTGTCATCATGAACAGAAATCAATAAAGGCAAACAGTTCAAAACCAATGTTACAACATAATATAAAGCATGAGAGCAAGGTTGTAGAAGACAAAGCATTGAGAACATTTCAAATGTGAAAAATATGTATGATTTGGGTCATATGGAACAGTGTACAGTATGACCATCAGTGTTGGGTGTAACACGCTACAAAGTAATGCGTTAGAGTACTTGGATTACTTTTTTGATGTAACGAGTAATCTAGTGCGTTAGGTTCGCCATTTAAGTACTCAGTTATTTAGTTTTTTTTTTTTTAATGTAATCCGTTATTTAGACAATTTATGTAATCCGTGAGCCAGACAGCAGTCATTCCCAATCCATTAGTGTGTGTG
>JAQMYG010000001.1:30774750-30799360 GCA_030014215.1 Clariallabes teugelsi
CATCTAATGTCTGAGGAAGCAGGTCATCCTCTGATAGCTTTAGGGTGTGCGTTTCCCATACACAAGTGCATCGCGTGCAAGCCCACAGGATGACTCAGACACACACACACACACACACACACACACTCTTAAAAGAGCGAACACATCTTTGGCACATGGAGTGTGTGGTGGCAGTGTGGAGACCTCTCCAGTTTTAATCACTCAGACAGGCTTACTGTGATAATTAATCTGCACCAACAACCCTGTTATCACGCTGCACCGTGATCTTAACGCGTTATCTCTCTCTCTCTCTCTCTCTCTCTTTCTCTCTTGTATCTGTTTATGTTTCATGTGACACTGTGAAATTCAGACATCTTGAGAAAGCGCTTTGTTATTGTCAGTGGATCTTAAATCTTTTTTTTTTTTCAGGAATAGAAGCAGGGTACGAGACAGAGGAATCAAGCTTGGATAGTGCCTCATTGGGTTATTCACACCAGGGGGCAGTTTAGTGCACTTCGGATGTTTTGGGGAGGTGGGAGGAAACCTGAGAACGCAGAGGAAACCCACACACTCAGAGAGAGAGAGAGAGAGATGTGCAACTCATTGGAGACAGTAACCAGAGCTCAAGGGAATTTGAAACTCTCCCTGAATCAGTCTCTCTCTCTCTCTCTCTCTGTACACACACGGGGGTCCAGGCCTCGATGTCCTAACTGTCCACGACACCACCAAGCTTTAATTAGTGATTCAGTTTTAAACTTGATTATGAATGAATGATCTGCTTGTCCTCGTTATCCCCTCATCCGTCTTATCCGTCTACGCATCACTGACTCCGAAGATGAGCGCTCGGTGTATTAAATGTGACATGAATTCAACAAACGCTGTTTTTTTTTTGTTTTTTTTTACTTCCTCCCTTCCCCTCCCTCAACTTTTTAAAGATATATTTGCAGCCTGATCTCAAGCGGTGTGTGTGTGTGTGTGTGTGTGTGAATCATCCTACTGCAGTTAGGTCTTTATTTCAGAGGAGTAATAGAGCCTGCACGTGGTGTGTGAAGTGTGTGGGAGTGTGTCTCTGTGGATGGAATTCAGCGTGTAGCACAAAAAAAAGAATATTCTGAAAGAGACATGGAGTAGGTCTTAAGCATGGTTTCTTTTTTCCAGCCTTTTAACGCGAGGCTTCTCTCGTTCACAGAATGCATCAAGAGAGTGATCGACAAGCCGTCCGTCAAGTTCACGCAAGCCGTCAAAGTGGATGGCAAGAACGGGAAATCAGAAGACAGGGTGTTGGTAGGTTGTCATATTGATTGCGGTGTTTAATCAATGTCTTAATTTGTATTATGAGATTGTGATGCAGCCTGCTTTACTATGATGGAATTTTAATCTGTTGATGATAAATTGTCTAAATTATGTCAAATGTAGGAAATAAAACAACTTTGAGTTGGTAACATTATCTCTTCTTCGTGTCAGCATCACTCTTTACAACCGTGCCGAGCAGAAAAGCATCTCCAAATGTACCAACCATTTCCCTCTCCCCTACACCTTTCTCTCTATTACTCATTCTTTTCATCGGCGATCACGTCAAAGGCTTCTTCTTTCTTCCTCTCCACACTTTGCACTTCTTCTTCCTTGTTCTCTGTTTGCTTTTATCCGATTCAGGTTTGCATTCTCAGTAATTATATGTTTTTGCTGTTTAATGCGAAGTGAAATATTGGCCTAGTGCCTTTCTTTAGCAGACACACACACACACACACACACACACACACACACACACACACAGTCTGTCTGACATTGGCGTTCCACCCTGTCCGCCACCCTTTCTCCTCGTCCCCGAGGGGAAATCTTTGTGAGAGACACACATGTTGTGGAGGCATCAAAACAGCGCCTCAGGACACACACCCATGCCTTTATCTTCCACTGACGTAATTATTAATAAAGAAAAAAATCTAACCCTAACCTCAGATGGTCAAAACAATCAGATATTCCTATCCTGGACACTTCAGTGCCAGCACTCGGGATGGTGCCAGAAAGGAGGTGCATGAGGACAGAGGATTTTTAGCCAACTGGCACACCTCTGAGAATAGTAAAGGCGAAGAAGGAAACCGAGAAGAGACAGATATATTGCATGAACCGATTGGTGGAATTAGAGGTGATGATTGCTGCATTGTCTCCTTCCCCCTGTCGATTATTTATCTCGTCCCGTCTTTTCCTCTTTTCCTCCGGTGTCTCATCCCACACGTTCAACATCGTATAACAGCTCAATTAGAGGCTGGGATTGCTGTGGCGAGTGGTGTGACAGCCCAAATGTGCTAGCATTTCCTCTGCTTCGTTGCACAGAGATTGCTCTGAAAAAAATTGATTTCAGCCAAGGTCAAGTTCAGCCATAACATTAAACCCAGTAAGACCTAGGTTTTGGGTTCCCCTTGTGCCACTGGGGGCCTCAAATGGTGTGCTGTGGAGTCTGGCATGGGCACATTGGCAGTGGATTTTGGGGTGCTGTGGGTTGCAATGTGGGACTTTTTCCGTGGATCTTGAGGTCTTGATTGGAAGTGAGCTGGCGAGTTTGGAGGCCAGGCTGGCAGCTTTGGTCTCTTTACTTGCTAGGCCACATGCATAGTGGGCTTTGGTGCACTGGGTGTTCTGGTGCCTTTCTATCATTGCCATCATGGACCTTTGTCAGTGGCTTACGCAGCATTGGCTTTTCTGTGGGATCGGACTGAACGGGCCTGGCTTGCATCTCTGCAGGCATACAGTAGGTGAGCCTTGGGCGCCCATGATCCTTTCACCTGTTGGTATATAGTTGGTGATCAAAGTTGTCCAGGTGACCTAACAGTGGTCATAATATTGTTGCTGATATGTGTATAAGTTAATGTAGTTATCATGGTGTAGAAGTTTATCCTAGCAGAAAACTATACAATATAGAGCTAATTGTATTGGTTAAGAACACCTAATGGACAGGATTATTAACATCTTAGAATTCCTTTTTCCTTTATCATGGTTTATTCTCATTTTGCACCCTAGGCTCTCTTCTCATAAAGTTGTGCATAAGTATTCACCTCCTGGAACCTTTCCACATTTTGTAGTGTTGCAACTTGAAGGTTTCTTAGTGCTGAAGGGAGTTAGAGGACAATAATAGCACGGAGACTCCATTGCACATTATGGTTAAAGTTTTCCAAAAGGTCTGGTTTTGTGAGGATAAAACCATAACTTCTGACCTTTGTTGAAGTGTTTGTCAGACTACCTATCACCTTGAGAGCAACAGTGAAGCATGGTGGTGGTAGTATCATGTTGGAAACTATTAAACTTGTTAGTGTTAAGAAGAAGAAGAATGAAGCCAAGTGTGAAATAGACTTAAGACTTGAGAACGACTGTAAGCATAGAGTCAAAGGTCCAGTGGAGTGTTACAAAACTAAAAATTGGGTTTTCTCAAATCTAATTTATAATTCTTGGTGAGACTTTTTATGTTATTGTTCAGTAATGACAGTTAGACCAATGTGCAAAAAAAAAAAAAAGAAAGAAATCAGGATTCAGATCTTCAAAGCTGAACATATCCCAAAAGGCTTGCAACATCCATACAGTAGGTGGTTACTGTATATTAAGTTTTGACCCAGGAGTGAATACTTATACAACCAACCAATGTCTGCTTTTTTCTTTATAGTAAACAAAATATTTTGCACATATTATGCAAATGAAATGCTTAAAAAGCTGACAATTTTTTTTAAACTTTATGTTTTTACACTACCAAGGTCAGGGGTGTGATTACTTGTGCACTGAAGTTGAATAGGAACTGAAGATTTATTATCACATTTATCATACTGTATGTTATGCTATTTCGGATTAGCGCTGATTGCGAAGCCGGGTTGTTTGGACATTAGAAGAAAGCAACGCTTGCAAACGTTTTTCTTGAATGTAACGGTAGATTCTTGGATTTGATCAGGATTGGAATGGAAGCAGCGGTCCGGGGGTGGAAATTGAATTCTGCTCGTGACAGATCTGATGCAGCAGCTGTGACCCCCGGAGTGTATAGGAGACAGAAAGAGACAGAGCGAAAGCATGGGAGCAGAAAGGTTATGGGGACACAGTGGGATGTGACGTGTCCCTCTAGGCTCTGTGTCACCTCGATGTCCCGTCCGCATCCTTATCCCAGAGGCTCGGTGGCATCTGTGAACAGTCTGATTTTTTTATTTATTTATTTTTTCATTCTGCGTCGTGTCATAGCCGTTTTCTTTTACTCAGTTCAGGTCATTTGGATTCAGGTCATTGTGGTTTAAGTCAAAATGACAAGGCAGATCTAATCTCCTTATGTGGACATTAAATCTGTTAGCCTTATTAGAGTAACATTATGCTGTAATAAAGCATGCGCTCCGTGACCAGAACAAACAAACCCAGTGAAGTTTAATGTGCCACTAAATACAGTACAGTATTAATATCAGACAAGCTGGACAATGGATACCAAATTCACATGTTCTTTAATATTGTGATATCAGATAACGCAAGCAATGCTGATCATGTAGCAGCTGCATCTACATACAGTATGTATGCACAGTTATGGACAGGTTTATGTTTGGCTGTAGGACTCAAAACTGTTCTTGGACCTGAGTCCAAACTCATGACGTGTTCTGTATTGACTCAAAATGTTATCTGATTTTTTCTGGCATTTGTACTTGGCACAGGTCTCAGACTTGGGCATTGATCCTGATTAATATCTTGACCATGTTTCTGCAAAAATAATATTTGTGTTGATTTTTCTTTTTGCTTGCATAAAGTTTGACAAAAAAGTTAGCTTTTTTAAAATTCTTCTTGGGTAATAATTGGTGCAATGCACAATGCTGAATCCAATAGCTGAACTAAAGGCTTGGCCTTAACAATGATTTGATTTGTCTTTGCGCCACTTTATCATCGTGTGCGTTGGTTTATATCGATATTATTTTTTATCAGGATAAAGGTAACGTCTCGCACACGCCCACACACACAAAAGCAGAAATATATACTACCACCCGGTCAGAGGCGGGCATGCACAGCTCTAATTGAGATATAACTTACTCTATTAGTTAATTAAACCTGACGCATTGATTCTAGCTGTTTCACTGAAACTCTGAGAACAGATCGAAAGCTACAGAGAATTAGACTAGAACTATGTTAAGATTGGGCAATAAAACCTTTAGTCAATGTAAACTCTATTTAATTTCAAACTAAAAAAAATTGTGGCATTTATCTTATGTTGATAAAAATAATAATAACTCATAAGATGATGAACTACTAAACTTGGCTGAGAGCATCCAAAAAGCACAGGTGCTATTTATTACTGATTCTGTACAGGGTCGCAGGAAGCCTGGATTCTCTCTCAGGGCACTCGGGGCATTGGGCGAGGTACACCTTGGATGGGGCACCAGTACATTGCAGGGTGCTATTTATTTGTTATTTCAAATTATTATCGTAAACGTTATGTTCATATTCATAAGCTTATTCACTTAATTCATTCCTGTCTTTATTCATTATTATTTTTATTACAAGAGACTGGAAACGCCTGTGTAGACAGCACACAATCTTTTATTGAATTTTTTATTGTGCCATAAATGTTTTGGTTGGAAAACAAAAAGAGAATCGTGTGAGAGAATCGTCGTCCTGATTCACATTTTTGCAAGAATCGTGCGGCCCTAATGCAGAGCGGTTCTGCTCACTGTGAAGTGTTCAATCTGACAAGAGTATGAACATGAACATGACGAGAAATAAATATTTTCTCCAACTTTCTCCAAGGTTACATTTCAGATAAATCCCGCCTTCTGCATTATGATCGCTTACAAGAATTCAGTCTCGTCTATGATTGGTTCGATGCTTTACTGCGGATTAAATGTGAGCCAATAGGTGCTCCTTCCTCAGCCAGAGACCCAGTGGGTTCAATTCTGGAATAAAGACTAAACGTGACACTAGGAACTACTGTAGTAGTGAGTTGCTCTCACTCAGGTAACTGATCAGGAAACAAAGCAAAATCTATTTCCTGAAAACTTGTTAAGTCACCTAAGTTGATTAGGGCGTCCACTTCCTCAGTCAGACTGTTCCGATTGAGATGATGCAATTTTTTGGCTAATATCTCCATTATTACTGGAATATTAAGGTCCATGCAAAAGTAGCTACTGGTGGTCTTTACTACAGTACATCCATAGGTTTATTGCTGTTAGAGCTTTTTAGGAATTTGTTTTATTTAGTCTGGGCCTGTTATAATGGTCTTTTCATTATAAATAGCAAATAATATGGGTATTTTAGTTCATACTTGTAGCGCAAATCTTTCACTTTAAAATTTTTAAGACTGTTAACTTGTGTGCAAACCCATTTCAGTAACCTCAGAGTCAAATCCTGATGTTCCTCCTTACCATTTGGTTGGGTAAATAACCAGCAGTATGTACAGTCAGTGTGTAGTAAAGAACACAAATCATGTCAAAATAAATAAAATAAAATAAAAACCTGGAGGATGATGTGTAAGGCAACAGAAAGATCTGGTTCAGGAGCCAACTTGACACGAAGATAAAAAGTTAATAAGGTAGTATCGTAAAATTCTGCCTAGTGCCAGAATATTTATGCCCAATGCCTGGTTGCCTCTGGCAATAGGATAAGACCTGCCTGTAGCAAGATAATTGCCCCTTTATCTATAACACGCATCCAAAGGCACACAGACCACAAAATCGATGTCTCGGAATTCCAACCACGTTGAAAACTTGTGGTCTGATTTAAAGATGGAGTGAAAGAATATGAAGCAGCTTGAAATACTGTGCAGGGAGAACAGGACCGAGATCTAGTGACCCAGACCAAGTGTCTCCAACCACCATTCATCCTCAGTTAACTCTTTATCCAGGTCAGGGTTACAGTGCATCCGGAAAGTATTCACAGCGCTTCACTTTTACCTTTTTGCTATGTTTCAGCCTTATTTCAAAATGGATTGAAATCTTTGCAAATCTATTACAAAATAAAAGAATGGGGGAAAAAAGCAAACTCCCTTTGCCATAACACTCAAAATTGAGCTCAGGTGCATCCTGTATCCAGTGATCATCCTTGAGATGTTTCTACAACTAGATTGGAGTCCACCAGTGGTAAATTCAGTTGATTGGACATGATTTGGAAAGACACACACCTGTCTATATAACGTCCCACAGTTAACAGTACAAGTCAAAGCACAAGCCAAGCCATGAAGTCCAAGGAATTGTTTGTAGATCTCAGACAGGATTGTATCAATGTACAGATCTGGGGAAAGGTACAGAAAAATGTCTGCAGCAATGAAGGTCCAGATGAGCACAGTGGCCTCCATCCATGAGAATAAATTTTTTTTGTTGTTGAAGCACCTTTGGCACCAATTACAGCATTAAGTCTTTTTTTTAATTATGATGCTACAAGATTGTTGTTCTCCTGGAAGTTTCTCATCTCTCTCTACAGAGAAACACTAGATCTCTTTCAAAGTGACCATCAGGTTCTCGGTCACCTCCCTGACTAAGGCTCTTCTCCCTCGATCACTCAGTTTGGCCAGGCGGCCCACTCTAGGAAGAGCCCTGGTGGTTCCAAACTTCTTCCATTTATGAATGATTGATGCCACTGTGCTCATCTGGATCTTCAATGCTGCAGACATTTTTCTGTACACTTCCCCAGATCTGTGCCTCGATACAATCCTGTCTGGGAGGTCTACAGACAATTACAGCCATAAACTCCAATAGCTCCAAGGTTTACTGTCCATATGGGATTAGGCATGTTCTTCAGTTTCTTACATCTAACAAAAGTGGCAAGATAAATTCGTTGTCCTAAGATAACGATCCTATGGATCCATCCGGATTAAGTGCTTACTGAAGACGATTAAACAAATTGAACTACATTTTATGGCCAAATGTTTGTGGACACCTGATCATCCCACCACCTTCACTCCTCCAGGTAGACGTTCCTCTAGATTTGTAGTGTTATTGTTGCTGTGGGAATTTGCCCAGTTGCCCAGGAGCATCGACACTGAAAATGTCTGAATGTCTGGTGAGGAGTCGTTGTTCCAATATACAGTATCGCAAGCGTGTTCAGTGGAGTTGAGGTCAGGGTTCTGTCGGAGATACTTAAGCTCTTTCACCTTCATTAGCCTTGGTGAATCATGTTTTCATGGACTTTGCTTTGTTCACTTTGGCATTCAGGTTTCATCATTGTCTTTGTTTTCAGGTGGTTCTGTGCTAAATTGCAAGCTGAATTGAGACAGGTCGATGGAAACCTTGGTGCTATTTGGAAGGCCAGCTTGGCTGAGGTCCAAACAGAGATAACAAGAGAAGAGATTTATGTTCTGCCCAGGTCGCTCAGTCTCATGTGAAGGTTTCTTTTTTGGCATCATTTAAATTCTATCTTTGAAGTGTAGACAGCTAATGAACTCGTGTCTCACCCTGCTCTGCACTTGCCCCTTCTGTCCAAAGCTGCCCCGTCTTCCTCTCACTCATTATTTCTTTCTGTCTGTCTCTGAATCTTCCTTTGAAGTCAGCAGTTCGTCATGGTGCAGTGATTTACAGGTCAATACTGAAAGCTCTTTGCCCATGATACGGGGCATTAAGTCCTATCACCAGAGTCATCTATTGCTTTCTCTCTCTCTCTCTCTCTCTCTCTCTCTCTCTCTCTCTTCATTTTCGATGGATTCGGAGAGTGAACCCTATTAGGATCCTGTCTAAAGGAAAGAATTAACAAACTGCATGCTGCTCAGTTCTAAGCAAGTACAAATACCATTAATATAGGCAAATTTGAATTAGTTTAATATGTATAGTGCTTCTAACAATATTACCAATAACAGGAAATTCAGGCGAGGAAAAATCCCCTAACACAAGATGAGGAAGAAACCTTGAGAGGAACCGGTCTCTTTTAGGCGATACCTGATAGCGGAATTAAAAATCATTTCATTTTACAGATATGTAAGTCGGTGTAGTGGTTAGCACTGTCGCCTTGCACCTCCAGGGTCCGGGTTCGATTTCCAGCCAGGCTCGAATCCCATCTCTCCCGTGTGCATGGAGTTTGCATGTTCTCCCCGTGTTTGGTGGGTTTCCTCCGGGTACTCCGGTTTCCTCCCACAGTCCAAAGATATGCAGGTTAGGCTAATTGGCTTCCCAAATTGCCCGTAGTGTGTGAATGAGTGTGTGAGTGTGTGTGCCCTGCGATGGATTGGCACACTATCCAGGGTGTACCCTGCCTCGTGCCCTAAGCCTCCTGAGATAGGCTCCAGGTCCCCGCAACCCCGAATACAGGATAAAGCGGTATAGAAGATGAGTGAGTGTGAGTGAGATATGTAAGTCAGTACCAAGTGTGTGGAAAGGATATAAGGTTTAAGAATGTTATTAGGTTTAAAGGGTTCTGGGATGAGAACAGGAAAGTCTTTATCATTTCAGCAGCAGATCTCAGGGTTAAATTTATAGTATCCATATAAGATATAAGCCTAAACAGGTGACTTTATATTGCATACAATTGTGCTTATTTCAAGAACTTAGGTTAAAATTTCAAGCTTAAAGTAATATAGACCTGGTCTGGACGATCTGCTGAAGTTTAAACCGAGTATCAGAATGGAGCAGAAAGTTAATTTAAGTGACTGTGACCATGGCATGGTTGTTGGTGCCAGACGTGCTGGTCTGAGTATTTCCGAAATTGCTGAGCTCCTGCGATTTTCATGTTCGACCATCTCTAGGGTTTACAGAGAATGCTGTAAAAAAGTGAAGAGAAAATATCCAGCGAGCGCTAGTTCTCTGGGTGAATGATGCCAGAGGTCAGAGGAGAATGACCAGACTGGTCCGAGCTACAGTAATGGAAAGGAAGCAGTAACTCAAATAACATCTTGTTACAACTGAAGTATGCCGAAGGGCATCTCTGAACGCACAACATGTCAAGAAGATACATGCTACAGTAGCACACCGAGTGCCGCTCCTCCCAGCTAAAAACAGCAAACTGAGGCTACAATTCGCATGAGCTCAACAAAATAGAATTTTTGACAATAGAAGATTGGAAAAATGTTGCTTGGTTTGACGAGTCTTGATTTCTGCTGCAAATGCGTGGGGCAGATTTGGTACACTTTTGGCCCACATTAATACCAATTGATCATGGTTTAAATGCCACAGCCTACCTGAGATAGGGATGGCATGACATGTCACATATGATAAAATCATTTTATTGAATCTGAGAATGAGGTCACTGTACTCAAATGACCTCCACCGTCTCAATCCAGTAAAGATCAAACCTTTGGGATGTGGTGGAACGGGAGATTCGCATCATGGATGTGGAGACGAGAAATCCGCAGCAACAGCATGATGCAATCGTGTCAATACGGACCAAAATCTCCAGCACGGTGTTGAATCTAGGCCAAAGGCAGTTTTGAAGGCCAAAGGGGTCCAACGCAGTACTAGGAAGGTGTACCTAATGAACCGGCCTAATGAAGTGTCTTTGCAAATTCACTCAATTGAATGAGTTAGAAAAATGATTACATTTTGTCCTGCATACATATACTGGTTATAACCACAGTTGCTTTGCATCAGTGTTTGTTTCGCCCTTGTTTTGTGCAGCGGTGTAAAGATCTGCTATACATCACTTCAAGCACAACATGGGACATTAATAATAAAACTATCTGTTCAGATTTTCTCAGGCAGCTTTCTTTTATCTCTTTGAATCTTGTCCTTTGTCATCCCTGCAGCCTTTTTTCCCCCCCTGTCAAAGTCTTGAAAATTTCAATAACAGGTTTGAGGTTTTTGAAGTCTTTTAGCGTGCTCTCTGACACGACACGTCTGGCTTAATCGGCGAGTCTAACACAATCGATTTTACATCCACATTCTACATCCTACAGTCATGCTACAGCAAGCAGCTAAAGAGACAGAAGAAGTAAAGGAAAGAGAAGGTGGAGGATGAATACTTTATTAACAGGAGTCCTAGTGTCTCCACGATACGATACGGCTTCTGTTCCTGCCAGGGAGCCATTACTTAATCGTTAGATGGAGGACTTAAGGAGCTGGATGTGACAGAGAAGAACACAAAATGGCAGGATGAAATGAATGAGACAGAGATAAAGGGGGAAGAGAGAAGGGATAGGTTAGAGAAGAGAGGAGACTATGGATGGATGGATGGATGGATGATTGAAAATAAATTCATACTGTATTGATTTTGTACGATGAGGTGATTTGTTTTTTTTTTAAAAATTGATGGCATCTGCGAACACAGCATTATTTATTTATTTTTTTAAAAGCCTTCGTGTGATCAGACAGAGCAGGATCTCGGGAGTTATTGCCACATCGCCTGTACAGGCTCTAAGCCATTTCCACATGTTCAGGCCATTAAAGGAGTTCCTGGGAGGCCAGGGTTTCAGCCGTGAAGCTGGCAATCTGATCATGGCTTCAGCGTACTGAGAAAACTTTCTACCTTGATGCACTAGCCTAGGAGAAATGTTATATAGAGAAATAAAGGGAGTTTACATACAGTAGGTTTTGGTGTCTAATTTAACACTTGCACCAAAACGGTACATTTGTGGCCTCATTTTAGCTGGTGTTCTGCGCTTATTGAGTGTTATGAGCTGACTACTTCAAAGACCAGAAACCCACTTGCAGGTGACACAGTGGCTTAGCGGTTAGCACTGTTGCCTCACATCTTCAGAGGTGGTGCTTTGATGCTCGTCTCTGCTCTGTGTGTTTGTGTGTGTGTGTTTGCATGTTCGCATGTTCTTCACATGCTGACTCCAATTCAAAGACTTGCTAGTCTAGTTTGGTCAGTGTTTACAAAATGGCTGTAGTGTATGATGTAATAAAGGATGTAGATGAAGGAAGGAGTTAAAGTAGTGTAGTATATCTACTGAAAGCGACTTTTTAGTTCATTTCATTAAGTAAATTTTACGTTATAGCATATGCTATTGAAATGCTATTCAAGATTATTTAAGTAAAAATTCTAGAAATAGTTAGAAGGTTAAAGCTAAAAATAAGCTGATTAGTATCTGGCACGTAATTGTTCATAACTTCCCCTCTACTCAACATTTTGATTTCATTTATGGAACAAAAAATGAAGTTTTCATAGTGTACGTACCATTTTTTTGAGTAAAGCCATGCAGTGTCGTGCTGTCATGTGTGTGTAATGAGGATTTTGTCGGCTTGTAGGTTGTTTATAAAGGTCATTTTTGTGTCTTTCACATATTCTATAACTATTGCGTTGATTGACTCTGTTGAGTGGCACATGTAGCCACGCCCACCTCGAGGGAAAAATGCTCTATTTGTCCAAAAATGCGCTAGATGCTGTGATGTAATCTGGCACATATCTGCACATAACTTCACTTCTACTCAATATTTTAATTTCATTTATGGTGCAGATTTAACTGCGGTAAATACTTAACTACTGGTAAACTTTCATTAAATTCTGTCCAGCCAGTTTTGCGTGATGCTGTGACTAAATCTGGCTGGACAGACATACAGACATACAGACAAAAATAATTTGAAACTGTTTTCTGGTCCTCCAATGTATGAAACGTAAAGATATGATTAAAAGAGCTGGTTCTGACCGATGTGCAAACAAAACCTGTCTTTTCTTTATATAGATTGTATATTGTGTATATAAAGTATAGACACTACCGCACAAAAGTTTGGGATTACTTTCTAACTCTATGGTCGTTTTATTTCTTTCTACACTGTAAAACAATACTGATGGCGGCAAAAAATATGCAATAATCAAAAAGCAGTTGATGTTAAGATGTATCTGCCATTTCTGCTCTGTAAATCCTTCATAACGGCTCTAATCTGAGGTGCTGGTTGTTAATTAGTGATTTCTGAGGCTGGTGACTCTAAATGAACGTCTCCTCTGCAGCAGAGGTCAGTTTTGGTCTTGTTTTCCTGGGAAGGTCTTCATGAGAGACAGTTTCATTATGGTGCTTGATGGGTTTTGCAGATGCACTCGACACAATACTGTTCTTGCAAAAACTATTACAGAACAGCTGACCTTCATGTCTTAAAATAAAAACTGACTGTTTTTGATGTTGTTACTTAATTACCTAATTCCATATGTGTTCTTTTATACTTTTGAAATCCTCAGTATTGTTGTAGAATGTAGAAAATAAATCACTAAACAAAAACAAAGAAATTTGCAAGTGATCCCAAACTTTTAAGCAGTAGTGTAAAACACAAAGCAATACTGTTAAAGACCGAATGTCTTCCAGAGCTGAGCGTCTCAATTGATCGTGTAATTTAATCGATCTTTTGTTGGTTGAATCAAGTAACTGAATCGGAATTGTTTCAAAAATTATGTAGGTAAACTTACAAAAGTTAGATGGTCGAAAATTGACTTCTCTTGTAAAAAAAAGAAAAGAACTTCTTCCACAAATACTCGCATTTTACGAGAATATCTTTTCTTCTTTTTGAGTTTATGGACAGTTGGTGTAATACTGGATCGAAGCGTGGAGCAGAATATCTGAGGGGGGAAATAAAAAAGCTTTCGCTTTGTGCAAACACAAGTTGCACAGCATTTCAATGGTTATTAAATGCTTTTTGTTGTTTTTAATACTTGTAAGATATATAGCTGCTTGAGACAAATCAGACAATAAACAACAGTGTTGTGGAACCCGCGTAGGATTTACAGCTCTAATGTATTGTAATAATTCAATTTTATTGCTATAGTTGACATTTTCATAGACAAAATATATATATCTTCTTGATCTAATGATGGTTTCAAATTCAGGTTTGTGTCGAGCTCCGTTCTCACATTTCGGAGATTTTTATGAAGAGACTCAGAGATAAGAAATATTTTTCACTTGTAAAGATAAAGTGTGATGCGGAACAAAAAGGAAAGAAGAGGATCAGGTGTAGGAACAGTGTGATGCAGAGGAAAGATCAGAGGAAGAATATCATAAAAAAGAAAAAAATAATAAATAACATCTTTCAGAGTTAATGCTGTAGATGCTTGTGTGGGCAAAGTAAAAGAAAAACCCAGGGAGGTTGAAAGCCGAAGTTTGGACTTATGCTAATCAGTGTATGATTTGACAGCGTGAATAAAATCTTCTTTTTTTTCTTCTTCCATAAACCCTCGTCATGGTCATGGTGGATCAAACCAGAGTCTGTCCAGGGATAAATATCTGTGAATACTGTTTATATGTATATATTTTTAAGAACATTATCATGGAATGTTTTTATGTAGTATAATAATTTTTCATTTTTTCATCAGTATGATGATGCATTGTAATTCTTTATCAATACTGCTCACTCCAGTGGCCCTACCGTTTAATACGGCTTTCTGTTGGAGATGGATTTGGAGTGCAAATCGATTTTGGAATAGGCGCTGCATAAATAATTCATGATAATAGACAGCGTTATTTTTTTGGGATTTCTCCTGACATTTTAACCATCATGACAGATTAAAAAGCAATCAGTATTGTTGTAACCATAAATAATTGTATAATGGCTGATAAACACGCCGTATGAATCCGAGTATAGTGAGTGCAGAATATGATCCAGGAAAAAAAAAAAAGCATTTGGCTTAAACTGTTTCTCCTGTAGATCTTCCCATCATAAATCCAAAGCATAAGCAGTTCTTTTGGCTGGTGTTCAGGATGTTAATTAAGCCTAGTTAATTAAAACCTCTTATTTAATAGACACCTTGCACTGACAGGGTGCTTGAGATTAATCTTAATTTATGTGATTGCTCATTGAAAATGCATGCAGAGACCTTGAAATGTAATAAACTCCTTATTTGACATGATATACACTGTTGAATTCTGCAATGTGATTGGTTAAAAAGTGTTTACCTACAAGACGTTATACTGTATAACATCAACGCACTTGTTCAAACCCGCTTTTGACTCTGAATAACAAACTAATTCATTGTGCTGATCTTGTGAAGTTTTTCCTTAAGGAGATGTTTACAGTATTTCACATTTAATGGAACGTCTTCAGGACAGAGAACTTTGTAGTGGCAGTTTGTTGGTAACATGAAAAGCTGGGTATTTTTGTCTTATTAACTTTCCAAGAAAAAAAGGCGGAAAATGAGAAGCTTGTGAGAAGGACATTTTTTTTTAAAGCTAGTTGCGTCAACATAACAGGAAGAGAAAACAGGACGTAGGTAGATATAAAATAGATTATTATTAATTGTTAATTATATATATATATCTATTTATATATAAAGGGGTGTTCAAGTCAAAACAGGACTTCTCATGCATGAAGATGTTGGCATTTAGAGAAGACTTCAAGCACAGTACAGTAATGATGAAACAATAAAACAAATGAACGATGCAAATGTTTTAAAGAAGGCTGTACTGAATGTCCGTGAATGACAATCATGGCTGAGGTGGCACGTATCCCACCGCGGTCATTCCCGCGGACATTCAGCAGGTGGAACGCCTAATCCTTGAAAATTGACGGATAACTTGTTGCCATCTTGTAGATGAGACACATCTTTCTGGCACACAATCATTCACCAACACCACTTGCACATTATTGTCACATCCCTCATACAGTCCTGACCTCACCAGGCCAATTCCACAAGTTTTGGCCATTAAAGGAGTTCCTGGGAGGCCGGCGTTTCAGATGTGAAGCGTGTTGAGAAAACTTTGTATCTTTATGGTATCCAAGAACTAGTGATAACTGTCTTGTTATTCAGTACCATCAAAAGTCCCGGTTTGACTTGAACACCCCTCAACATTGAACCACCCCATCATCGATTTAGTGTTAACATTTACAATAACTAGCATTATTCCATATAAGCAAAGTTACTATGTTGCATGGTTATCAAGGTAACCGTAACAAATTGGATTTGCTACGAACTGTTTCAGGTGCTGGCTACATGGCGGCTTTACCTCATGGCTCCAAAATTACCAACCAAGGTGCAGTATGGTGCATAACACTCTATACATTCCTCACTGATTCGTGTTCCACATGGTTGACATTCACGTTTATTGTACTTTCAGGTGGAGCAAACGTTTAACTACCTGGAGATCCGTGCTATAAGCCCTCATACAGAGAACCAGGTACGGATCTCACTGCACACCTGACCTTTAATGCTACCCAATTGAATTGATCGGAATTCCCCAAAAGTCGACCCAAGATTCACAGCTCTAATGTCTGACACTTTATTTTTGTTGTTGTATTTATCTTAGAGTTTCCCTTTATAACATCCCCTTTTCTGGCTTTGTGTGTGTTTCGCTTTCTCTTAGGTCGTCATAGAGACAGAGAAGTCCACCTACGTGATCAGGCTACAGTCGAGCGACCACATGGACCAGCTGCTCGGACACATCAACTTCACTCTCTCGCGCATCTTCAACAATTCCACCTGCGTGTGAGTTTTTTTTTTCTGGAAAATAAATCGAGTGTGTGTGTGTGTGTGTGTGTGTGTGTGTGTGTGTGTGTGTGTGTTATTTATTTATTTATTTACCATCTGCATGTGGGAGTTCTATTAATTGAAACTCTTGGACCAACATAGCAGAAGTGCACTTGTCATGACATCATTGACGTAATACTTACGTTTGATTAATTCTTAGGAAAGTTTAACTCAGAGAGCGGGGTGTCTTAGCTACTTCCCCACTTTTGTTGCATGATAACGGCTCGAACAAATAATACAGCTCCACCGTTCAACAATTTAATGTCAAGTTTAGCAGAATCTTTTGTTTTATGGCAAATAAATTTTTGGTCTGCATTTTCTACCCAATTTTAAAAAAAAAGCTATTTTAAAAATTGAACTGAAAGTGGCTCCCTTTTCTTCTTGCTACCGTCCTTGCTAACATTTTTAGGACCCATGGTGTTACGGTATGTCTTCACTAAAAAAAAAAAAAAACTTCATTTGCAAAACTTGGTTTTCAACTGACTCAAACATGTTTTGAACGGATCCTGGACGTACATGCAACTTAGTTTGGTTTGGCTTGGTTTGGTCGTCCATATGCAAAAATGCTTTCAAAAATTTATTGCAATATTTTAGTTCCTAAGGCGAAAATTCCTAAAATGGGGCGTTCATATGTCGGGGTATCACTGTACTGTATATCCTGTACATTTTTTCTTCTAGAAAAAATTTAATCAGAGAATTTTGCTGAAAACATACCCTTTTCCAAAATAACTGCAAAATACTCTCGTTTGCAGAAATAGCGATTCTTTTTCTTCTTCTTTTGAATTTATGGGCCGTTGATTGGAATACCACCACCTACTGGACTGGAGAGTGGAGCAGAGTTTTGATTGGACAAAATAATGATTTTTTGCTTTGTGCACAATATGACAAAACAACAACACAAGTTACACAGCGTTTTAATATTTATTAAACAATTATAGTAGATTTTAGTTCTTCAAAAGAAATACTGAAAGTAAATAAATGTATGTGCTGTTGAATGAAATTGAATCGCAAATAACAATAACAGGCAAAAAAAATATCGAATCAACACACTACAGGTACCATCGATTTACAGCTCTATTGATCAATTCGACTTAATAGATCCTCGGCGGAAGGACCTCCAAACAAAATAATTTGAAGAATTTCATCTCAGAAAGCAGTTGCATAGCCTAACCCTAACCCTAACCCTATGTACAGTATATGATAAAAACCCTGCGAATATTAGACGCTTGGGCTTTTAGAAAGAGACACTTTTGGAAAAGGTTTAGCGCTTTTAAGTGAAGGGTAATTGATTTCGGTTGACACATTAAGCCATCATTTCTCAAGTGCCTTCTTCATGTTCACAGCACCAGGCTATTATTATGATTTTTTTTACACCTTTGCGGCTGAATTGGTCTGTTGATGAATTAAAAATAACACCCAGATTCTCTTACTTCTCTTTTTCAGTCCCTCGATCTTTCAAACAGATGGTGAGGTTTCTGATGGGGGGCACAAATATTCGCCAAGCTCTGAAACATCAGTGGAGGCTCAGAGAGCATGTGGTGAGGAAAACCCCTGCCCACTGGCAGAAATAATGCCTAGTTAATGTGCTTTCCTTATTACGCCTAATTTGTTCTGCATACGTTATTAGTCCTACAGTAATTTGTTGTTGGTGAAGTCGGTGTAACGTTCTCACATTTGTTATTTCCTTACTGATATTATATTTGTTGTTCTATGTCATTCTGAGCGCTGGTGTGAAATTCGCTACCTTAGACTTGAGTCTATATTGAGAGTTAATTTCACACCACTGACTTTGTCACACATTCTGGACGCTGTTTCAGGAGGCTTTTCAGAAACCTACGCCTGCCTCTGTGACTACAACTGCATTAGCTGCAAAGAGGAAGTGCAGTGGGTAAGACGTGAAGGTCATGCGCTATCTCGGTGTTCACTTCAAACCTTACTTTTAATGTTTGCACCCAAAGATAAATCAAAATCTCTTTTTGTTTTTTTCACTTTAAGGATGTGGACACTATATATCACTCCCAGGACAATAGAGACTTTAATCTGTTGGACTTCGCCCACCTAGAGAGCAGGTAAACTCTTATTTGGGAGGGGGGAGGGGAAAAAAAAGTCCCTTGTGCTTTTTATAGTAAACCACAAAAACAACACGATCCCTCAATTTAATACTGTTCCATCTATACACGTCAGTGACAAACAACTACAGATCACCTATATACAGATATATATATATATATATATACTCGACCTTCAGGCTTTAGCTTTCTATCCAATCACAGACGAGACTTTATTGTTTGTTTCTTGTTTCTGTTGTATTTTTTACTGATCTTAAGCGGCTCAGTACTTAGGGGTTGTTTTAACAGCTCCAAAAATATAATATTAATACTCTTTAATCTCACTCTATCTCAAGATTAGGACGTCCTTGATAGCTCAATCAACCTAATATTTTATCCTCATGATAATAAGTATATTGCAGTAAGAGATATGTGATGATAAATAAAAGGGTGTGGTTGAAGATGACTTTGTTGACAGTTTGGGACATGACCGTTCTTTATCACGTCTGAGTCACGTCTTGTTCTGCTGTAAACCGCAAACTGCTACTCAGCAGGGACTTTTTACAACTAGCAAACCCACATGGTCCAATAAAGCTATGGTATAAACCTAGACAGTTAGCTATATTTCATAGCAATTTATTGACTGTTGGACCTTAATGAACACTTGGTCGCTTTGTCAAGGACAGCCAGACACTCTTTAAAAAAAAAAAAATTTATGCACTATACTGAAGTGAGCAGAGCGTGAAAGAGAACATCTCCGTTTAGATGAATAACTGCATGCAGGTGTCTGAGATAGATGCAAATCATGGACAGCCATGGCAGCTCATCTTATTGTTCATTAATATTTTGATATTTCATTTCAGAGTAAATGATGATCGTGTCTAAATTTGATAAATGCCACCGCAAATGAGAACTGTGCTCTGGGTCAGAGTTATACTGTATTTACAAGTTTTAACTTTAGATTAATCAACATAGAGGCATATTTGCTTGTTAAATGTAAAACAATGACTATACAGTTCTCTGCTTGAAAAAAAATATACATCAATCACCAAAATGACCTGCTTAGCATGTTGCTCCAAAAAACAACATCAACAAAAAAAATACAGTTTCCAAATTTGTTTGTCGAACGTTCCAAAGTCAAAAGTGACATAATTCCAAATAGGATGGATGGAATGCAGAATTATATTTTGCATAAACTACAAACCTTCCAGATCTTTGAAATTCATCAACATGCTGCTGGTTTATCTTGGTGTTTTTTTTTTTTTTTTTTGCAGTGTTTTGGAGCAGTGCAGGGTGTAGGAGGCATTTACTGTACTCTATCAGGTTAAGAAAGATGTATTTTTCCTTAATATTAGATTATCCTTTTACTTTTTGAATACACTTTTAAAGCATTAAAGAAGCATTAATGCGTGTTTGGAAAACCATGTTAAAACATTAAATTGAGTTAACCAAATAATTAATATTCACTCGTGTCACAATGTGCACTGAACCAATCTTCTTGTATGGAATGGTATAGAACAAATATAATACCGCTATAAGACAAGATAAGATAAAATGTACATTTATTCATCTTACAGGGGGGAAATTTCTATTACAGCAGCAAAACAAAAGTGCAAATATATAAAGTAGGGACAGTACAGTGTATAAGTACAGAAAGAAAAGAAACAAGCAATACAATAGTTACACTTTTAAATAAATTATACCCCAATACCCCTAAATCCTGGTCCCAGGAATGGATGGTCGCATTGTATTCAAATACACTACATATACATCTACTTCAATATGAAGTCAGTCCCCCTTTTGCAGCTATAACAGCTTTCACTGTTCTTGGACGGCTGTCCACAAGATTTTAGAGTGTTTTTGTGGGAATTCCTTCTGTTAAGCATTTATGAGGTCTGATGTTGGACAAGAAGGCCTGACTCGCAATCTCCGTTCCAGTTCATCCCAAAGGTGTTTGATGGGGTTGAGGTCAGGGCTCAGTGTTAGGGCCAGTCAAGTTCTTCCACTCTGTACTCATCAAACCATATGTCTTTGTAGTCCTTGCTTTGTGCACTGGGGCGGAGTCATGTTGGAATATAAAAGGGACTTCCCCAAACTGTTGCCACAAAGTTGGAAGCATAGCATTGTCCAAGATGTCTTGGTATGATGACGCATTAAGATTGCCCTTCACTGGGGCCTGATTGATTGAAACACCTGAATTCAATCATTAACAGGTTTAGCCAAATACTTTCGCCCCTATATAGTGTGTTTGTGTACGAACTGCTCGTGTTTTGTAGAAACTTTCGCTAAAATCTTTTACTGTTGATCTGCTGCCCAAATTGTTTGGCCACGTCTGCTTTGCCTGGTATGGGAGACCAAACAGTGCTTTTAATCACTTTCAAATGATATTTACTGTCATAGTCATTAATTATGTATTAGATCTGATACTTTATTTAATCTTTTCCTAACCCTTTTTATTTTTGGCCCGAAAAAAGCAAAAGCGCCGTTTTCTGATCATTTTTCTTAAATGATATCTCTCTGCGTCTCTAATAATCTATTTATATCATATCTGTATATAAATAGTATTATATGTGTAAACATATCACATCATGGGGTTTTATTCCAAGTCTAGTCAAGTCTAGAGCCCCAGCTACAAGATTACTAATATAAGATGACGGAAGGAGGCGGGGATTCGACCAGTCTTGGTTAATAGCTGAGAGTTCAGAACAACCATGTCGATAACTTGAGGGAGGGAACAAGAAGGCTGCTTTTTGTGTGTACTTCTGAGTGATAACTCATAAAATGCTGCTCTCACACACAAAATATGATTAGTTTCGAATATGGGTTTTATCCCATACCTGGGTGATTAGCATTTGTTCCCATGTGAGTTGGGGAACATTGATGAAAACTCATACGTGACAGACAGGACAGTGACATGAAAGGAATATTGACTAAAAGGAGTCTTCTATTATGGAACAGTGACTTAATCCGAAACTTTATAAGACTATGCTTTGTAAAAAAGTTTTCTCATGCTTTTTTTTTTTTTTTTGCAGTTACTATCCTACATGCACTTTTGGGATGATTTGTGTTTTTAGTTCTTTATCACTGGGGCAAAATCATCTAGATTTGGTTGCTAAATATAAAATTAGTTTAAATGGAATGTAAATGGGATATTCCTTCATTCAGTAATACTGCATTCTTTACTGAGTGCTCTATACTGCTTAGAATATCCATGACGCTGGAGGGGAAAGAATGCGCTCTGGATGGGGCGCTGGTCCATTATACAACCCTTCACACACTCATTTAGAGCTAGGGTAGTTTAGGGTACTGAGTCAGTCTACCAAAAATGTTTTTTTTTTTTGTCAGCTGGAAGGAAACCAGAGAACCCAGAGGAAATGCACTTAGTCAAATGAGAAGAACATGCACTGTTACAAATGTGTGAAACATACAGTAGCGTAAGCACTAACACACAACACCGAAACTGTGAAGGGTGTTCGAGTGAAACTGGGACTTGTAATGGAATTTTCTCGTGAATGAAGTCGTGAAACTGATTGATGTTTACTGAAGACTTCAAGGTGATGAGATTTTTAGCCGCAGTAAAACATTTGATTTGTGCAAACTTTTAAAAGTATGCCGTACGTGTATGAAGGCTTGAAGATGACTGCAGGATGAACATAACTTGTTGCCAACTTGCAGAAGAGACCTATCTGTCTCATTCACCAACACCACTTTGGCTGGGATTTCATTCCAAACCGTCTTTGGGGCATTAAAGGAGTTCCTGGGAGGCCAGCATTTTAGAAGTGATGCAAACAGTCCGATCCCAGCTTGGGCATATTGAGAAAACTTTCTACCTTGATGGTATCCAAGCACTAGTGAGAACCTGAAATAAGTGCATTAGTGAAGTGGGGGATTATATGGGGAAATAAATGGAGTTTATACGCTCATAACTGTGTTCTATAATTTTGCACAAAAGTCCCGGTTTGACTCGAACGCCCCTTGTATGTATATCAACTGTAGCCGTAATTTGCATTCAAATGCGATCATGCGTAAAAAGCGGAAATTATCTATACATGGCCACAACACATGATGTGAGCTTTATATAGTGCTGCGCTACTACAGTGGTGAGTTTCTGAGAGGTTGTGAAGGTACTGAAACTCATTTTACAGCCAATAAGCCCTCTCTGCTGACTTCCTGTCTGGCACACGTGATGCCGTGTCAGTCTCAACACCACCCTCACCCAAAGAGTGTCAACTTTTTTTGCCTTTTTTCTTGGGCTTACAGTTTATGTCAGACAGAATCTTCAGTTTCACTTCCTGTGTGATTTGCAGACGCCACCATCTGTGTAGAAATAGCCCCTGGTTCTGAGACCTTGGTCTCAGCGGCTGACATCTATTGCATTTTTTGGAGGAAAAAAAATAAATAACAGGAAGTACCACCTATTTGGAGGCTGCCTCATGTGGGATAAGCTATGATGACTTTGTGGTTTGCGCTGTTAGACGAAGAAGAGGAACGTGTGTAAAGAAAGACGGGGGCTAAATTTTATTAGAAAGTTTCCATATACAGTAAACTTTTGGTGGGAAGATCAAACAGTTAGTTTGTCATTTTGTTGAAAATTAAATGCCAAATACTGTATATGTGAGAACAAGTAAAAAAAAAAATTCCATGACAACGTTTGAGTGGTCTTAAAGGGCACGTATTAAAGGAAATTCACTTTTTGGACATTTTTAAACAATCAGATGTGAGTTTACAAGCATTGCAAGTGTTGTATTGGCCAAGACATGAACAGGCCCACATGTGACCTCATAAAAGCGAACCCCCTTCCCCCGGTTCAGCTCCACTCAGCTCTGCGGGTATCTAGTGGGCTTGGCTTGGCAGAACCTTGATTACTTTGACATTGAAACGGCACATTTGGAGGACATTTGGAGACCTGTGTCAACTTGTTAAAGAATAATAAAATATGGGACCTTTAAATCAAAAAGTAGCCATGTCTTTTTAATGCATACGTATAGTCAATGCACAAAGAAAAAGACGAGTGTGATAAGAAGGAAATGGAACAAGGATTAAATATAGACCAGGTGAACTCAGTCACGTAACAGTGCAGAAAAAAAAAACCCCGCACATGATCTGAAGCTGATACAAAAGAATAGACGAGCAGGACGTCTTTTCGTGCTGCATGCAGAGACTACATGGTTGATGTGAGAAGGAACAGAGTCATTAAATATGTTGACAACTCGGTGAGGTTGGTATTACACCATGTGGCATCAATGGCTTTATTTTGTGCTGTTGATGGACGCACTAGTCGATATGTTTATTGACAGCTTAGCTACTGTTAACATCAACAATATTAATAACTAAGAAGTTTACACTTTTTTTTTCACCAGGCTCCATAAAAACATCTCACGTCATGCGTTTCGCAAAAGTCCTGTCTGCAGTTTTGCTTATAAGCATAGCCTGTTTTTGGGATCAATATTCTTGCTGTCAGATTCGTTTAGGTGATATTTCTTAGCCCAGAACTAAAGTTTTTTATTATTTTTTTCTATTCATCTCTGCCTTGATATGATTTATTCTTCTGTTTTGTTTTCTTCCAAGAAACAATCTCGTGGAGCCTTGCCAAGAGCCTCGTTTGTGAGAACTGAAGCTCCAATGCTCTGTCGTCAGAGATGTGTGACGAGCATTTTAAATATCACTACAAGAAACAAGGACACAAATCAGGCAGCTTTTCAGGTTGCTCACAGTTCTCGGAACCAGACTCCAATCACATCTCCGCACACCCAGTCAGCTTTGCACGTAGTAATTATACATATATGCTGAAATTATTATACATTTTTTTCCTCCCACTTCAGTATTACAGGTTAGTGTAGATTAGTGACAGGTGTATAAGTATTTGGACAGCAGCACAATGTTTGACACTGTACAGTACACCACAATGGACTTAAAATAGAGCAATCAAGAGGCGACCGAAGACTTTCATCTTCAATCTTAAGAGGTATACACTGTATACAGTATGCCTTGTAAAATTATTCATACCCTTTGAACATTATTGCAATTTTATGTGACAGGCCAACACAAAGTCGCAAATAATTGTGAAGTGGAAGGGAAATGATAAATGGTTTAAAAGAATTTTTAAAAATAGAAATCTGAAAAGTAAGAGATAAGATGTCCTGTTTGCAGAGGTGGAAAGTAATGAATTACATTTACGCGCATTACTGTAATTGAGTCGATTTTTTGTGTACTTCTACTTTTTAAAGTAGTTTTTAAAATCTGTAATTTTACTTTTACTTAAGTATGTTTTGTTT
>JAQMYG010000001.1:30806388-30818046 GCA_030014215.1 Clariallabes teugelsi
TGTGTGTGTGTGTGTTGACAGAGCTCAGAGGTAGTGGACCAGGTCCTTCACACCATCAGTAAGTCCAGCAGTCTGGAAGAACTCACTCTGGAGAACGCCAGCCTTAAAGCGTGAGATATCATCTCTCTCTCTCTCTCTCTCTCTCTCTCTTCTGTTTTATTTTTCCCTGTCTCTGTCTTTCTGTCTCTCTGCCTGACTGTTTATTTTTTACCTTTAATCCCGTACACTGCAATTTTTCTGACAGCTTTTTCTTCTTCTTCTTCTTTTTTTCCCCCCTTTTTTCCTTTTGTTTTTCTCTTGTTATTGCCCGCAGGGATTTTCCTCAGAAAATGGCCGTCGCTCTGTCGGAAAACCCGGCGTCTGTGCTCCACTCCATCAACCTGTCCTACAACACGTTCGACAATCAAGGTGTGATGCCGTGACTGTCACCACGCTCTTTTATTTTTCAGCCTTCCCTCGTTCTGTTTGTCAGTTAAAGCCTTCTTCATCTAGTAAATGCTAGAGGTTATCGCGTTCGTTTCACGATTTCGACTCTTCTGCCAACGTGCATGGTGTGTGTGGTGTGTGTGTGTGTGTGTGGTGTGTGTGTACTGCACTCTTGTCTGTGTCAAAATCCCAGCGTCTGCCAGATTCAGTCATGTCACAAACATCAGATGCTATCCATGTGCCTGACATGTTAACAAATGTGTGTGTGTGTGTGTGTGTTTGTGAGTGTGTTATGTGGTTATTTTTATTCCAGTGACGTCAGCAAACCCACTGCTGTGTCATTCCCCCAAACTCATAAATTCTGTGTGTGTGTGTTATGCATGGGTGGTTTTGCAGGAGTGTCAATGCTCATCCAGCAGGTGTGTCAGCTCAGCAAAGGCCTCCGTCTGCTCAACCTTTCCAAGACCTCGTTTTCCTCTAAAGGTGTGTGTGTGTGTTGCACACGCAGGAGCCAGTGCCCCCTGCTGGAACCCTCACACACCCTAACACATGGTTTAAACACTGAATCGACTCAGATAGGTTCATCTAAACCATAATCAGCTCATTCAATTCCATGCAATTTTGTTAAATTACGTACATACAGTAGTCTCTCAGGAAACAATAGTGTATCAGGGATAAAGCATGAGGAGTAAAACACTTTCTTGGTGTTTTTGGGCAAATAATCTACAGTACCTTTATTTTGTAGTGTGACCTTGAATCCATTATTAAGTATCCAATTATTAAATGTACCAGAAGCGTTCAAGTGGGTACTTGAACTGTCCCAGTGTTGTGATGAAATGTCTAGTGAACAAAGGTGTAGAATCAGTCGACATTTACAGACGACTTCAAGCACAGTACGATGATGAGACTCTTAGCTGTAGTAAAACATTTGAATTGTGCAAACGTTTTAAAGGAGGCCATACATCAGCGAATGACGATCCCGGCCAAGGTGGCTCGGAGCCCACTGCAGTCGGTCATTTGAACGTTCAGCAAGGAATGCCTGATCCTTGAAAATTGACGGATAACTTATCGGCAACTTACGGAAGAGACCCATCTGTCTGTGGGCACTGTACACACAATCACTTGCACATTACAGGAACTCGGCTGGGAGTTATTGGCGCGTCCCCCGCACAGTATTGACCTTGCTCCAAGAGATTTCCACATTAAAGGGGTTCCTGGACGGCCACTGTTTTAGAATTTCTGGGATAAGTCCATTAGTGTAGCAGGGGATTATATAAAGAAACAAAGTGAGTTTTTACTTTTATAACATAATCAAAAGTCCTGGGTTGACTTGAACAAAAAAATTTCTGCAAAAGATTAGTGGTCGAAGTATTTATATATATATATACTGTACTATTTATCGATAGTTCTTCTGTACTCCCTCGCACAACAGATCGATTTGAGTTTCATTCGGCACACTCTTCTCCTTTAAACCCAACATTACGGCTTGTAACCTGACCCAATGATTCAATTAGTCCTTACATTATTGAGAAAATGACTCGGTTGATTAAAGGCTAGGATCCTCTGACAGAGCATAAACAATGACGTCTAGCATACTGTACATACAATGCTAAAAGCACACCTTTAAGCCTTTTCTGATGCCTGGGAGAAACATCTCCTAGCTAGATATGAATCAGATAGGATGATGGATTGGATGGTCTTGTTGGCATTGATAAGGCACGCTCTTCAAGAACGTGTCACACCACTATTGCCTCCATGGCAATGATCCATGCTTTGTGGAACGTTGAAAAAGTGGGAAGAAAAGTTGGCGTTAATTTCCAGTATTTAATTTGGGAATATGTAATACACACACTGATGACACGTCAGTTTCGAAGGCATTAAAACGTTAAATTTAGCAGGGCTTAATTGTTGCTTTCATCATTAGCGCTCCGGAGGGTTCCGGAGAACATTAAGAAAACAAACTCCGTAACTTGAGTCTTTAATCTGAATATAATGCGCCTGGTCTGTTCGTAATGTCTTATACAGTGTCTTGTTAAATAAAATTGGCATGCATAAATTCATATCAGTGACTCTAATCTCTGATATACTATTACTTTTTTCCCCCTCTCTCTCCTCAGGTGTGAGCTGTTTGTCTCAGGTTCTGTCTTCCAGTGATGATTACTCCGGCTCTCTTCTGCATCTCGACCTGAGCAAGAACCCGGGAATTCTTTCTGGCGAGGACGCTACGGTTAGAGCACACTCGGAGACACATTCACACACCCACACACGAGCACGCCCTTCCAAGCTTAGGGCATACAGTACATGCAACAAGAGGGAATAGGAACTACGAATCATTTAGAACCAGGAAGTGATTCTGTTTTTAATCTGTAGCTCAGGCCCACACACCGAACATCTTCTTTCTCACCTACCGTATATACTGTATGTCCATATAACAGCATCTCCGCTGTCCTGTGTAGAATCTGTACCTGTTCCTGGCCCAGCCCAACTGCCTGGTGCATTTGGATCTCTCCGGCACAGACTGCGCTGTGGAATCAGTAAGTGTTCCTAATAAAACGCCTCAGACAATTACGACTTAAGAATTGTCATCAAATTTGGCTTGCTTTCCAGAATTATATAAGGAATATGAAGATCAGTATGACTGGGCATACTGTAACAATAAAATAATCAACATTGAGGTTTTAAGTGCAACACCACTGAAGAGTTAATGCACTTTTATCTCCTTTCCCACAGCTGTTCGGGGCTTTACTTCGAGGCTGCTGCACCGATCTCTCCTACCTGAACCTCTCAAAGAACTCCTTCTCTCAGAGGTGAGATGGCTATCAGGAACCGTTTCAGCGGACTTTGGGTTTGCCGATAAATCTCTGTCTGCATGCTGGCGTGGGCTCGTCTCAGAAAACAGACCGTAAAAGCACTCTGTGTAATAATATCTCTCTAACAATGTTGGTTAAGACAGAGTGGCCTCCATTAGTCAGCTTTGTGTGGATGTGTATGCGTGTGTATGAGTGTAAGACAGAGAAAAAGAGCTGCAGGGTGCACCCATACATCAATGCGATGATGTATATCTGCCTGCCGGAACGTCCTCCTGGAACCCAGGACTGCAACAGCATCTTAGTCGTGTAACTGCATTATGAGAAATCCTATGAAAAATGAGCCTCGTTTAAGCAGAATTTAACTCTTCGATTCCCGAGTTGTTTCGGGTTCTCCATTTCTGTCTCGTTCATTCTGTTAATGATTTAGGAAATGCCTCCTAAGAGAGCTTTTTTGGTGGATTTACCAATTTTTCAAAGACTCCCATTAAACACGTACACATAGTATTACGGTGCTTTACATAACTGTTGTTCCTGGGAAACCACTAAATTAGTAAGTCTCAGTAGAAATTCGCATGTTCCTGAAAGACCTCAGTTATTGTCAGAGAATATAACTAAAGCGAACAGCATCGCTAAAGCCAATGATCCATGAAAATAAGTCTGGGATGAAGGTAACAACCATTACTCTTAGAAGTAGAAGGCTACAGAAGGCTACAGTAGGTTTGCCAACTACTTCCTGATAGCCTGGCCCTTATTTATAATCGCTCTCAAAGCTGGCACTCAAAGAAGGAAGAGCTATCACGAACGTGTTCTGAAGTTAATCAGGGCAGGGTCTTGATGTTATATGAGGTCACAAACTGGAGACACATCTGGATGTCAAAAAGAGACTAAAAAGTGAATTTTGCATAAAAGGTGTCCTTTACAGTATAAGACATAAGAGATATAAGAGAATCATTTCTGGTGACGAGACCAGGATTCATCACTACGAGCCTGAGAGTAAACGGCAGAGTGTGGAACGAAAATATCCTCAATCGCTGACAAAGAAAAAGTTCAAAACTCAAACCATCAGCTGGAAAATTCATCAAGGTTTACAGTTTTCTGGGATTCTCAGGGGGCATTATTGGAACATTATCAGGAAAAAGGTTCTACAATCAACAGTTCTCGTTCCAGTGAGACGCTTATTGAAGAGCTGAAGATTAAACTTTAGATAAAACGCAGAGGACTGATATACAAGGGTGTTGTGATCTAACGTGTGCAAGTCCGCTTCTGCCCACTTCTGCCCACACTGTCGACACTCTGCAAAACCTTTTTTTTTTTTTTTTTTGAGGTGTTAAGATGTCCTCCCTATAGTCCTGATCCCGCTCCCTCTGACTTTCACCTGTTCCCTGGAAGCAGGCTTAAGGACGAGGATGAAGAATCACTTCTGATGAAGAAATGAAGACAGCGGTGCGTTCGTGGCTCGCAACTCAGCCTAAAACAGTTTTTTATGAAGGAATACGAACGCTTGTTGACAAACGGACAAAGTGTTTTGAAAAGCAAGATTATGTCATAAACTGATGTATTTGTCTTTTCTGAAAGTTTATTAAAATGAAACTGTTTCTATGGAACTAATTCTTCTACTGTGGTGCAGTGGAAGAAGGAAAAGTATAAAAATTCATGATGGTATTGAAAAAAACATTCTAGAGTCATAGGAAATATTAGAGCAATTCTGTTTCATATCGTATCATAAGAGAACACATGAATATATAATTTATTTTTAATCTTGTTATGGTTTCATCCATTATAGAGCATGGTTTGGTTTTGGAGTGTGCTCGAAGGTAGAACGAGAAGATGTTGGACTTCTGAGGAAGGGCATTAATATAAAAACATTAAATATTCTAACCTCCTTTTTCCATCTCTCTCTCTCTCTCTCTCTCTCTCTCTCTCTCTCTCCATCAGGAAAGTGAAAGAAACGCTGCCCACCATCCGTCAGTTCTTCTCCTCAGTGTTCAACCTCAGCCATTTCAGCATGGCCTCAGTGAAGATGCCCCCAGATGTGCTCAGGTGACTCGGCACCGCTTACACAGGCTTGCAGCTTCACACCAGATGTGATTCGATTCTTTATGAATGAAATAATAACTATGCAAATAGGAGCTGAACAAAGAGTTACAGATTACAGTGCGAATAAAAATCCGAAACGTCACATCACTCCATCCTGTCCTAAATTCCCTGCGACTCCTCACCCACGCCAAATTAGCATACGTAACCGAATCATGCTAGCTCATTTCCATTCTTGCGCTTGCTTACATGTGCTAAAGTATTCTTTTAACTCTTGCCTTCTCAGGCTTTGTAACACTATAATCGGTGAAGCATACGTGCCGTTTGATGTGTTTCCCCCCCGGGGATTAGATTACTAGATTACTTGTGTATGCCGTGGTTTGTTATGAAACTGCTATATTTCATATCATTCATGCTTCGGCGCAATGCAGATGCAAGTCAGGAGCTTCATGATCACCTGGAATTTTCACACACAACATTTTCTAGAGTTAAATAAAATCTAGTTAGGGGTTTCAAGGTGACCGGGGGTGGGGGGGGATGATGGGCTACCAAAGCAGACCAGCATGCCTTTTAAATAAATTCTTTTAAATAAATCACATTCAGGATTTATTTTCTTTTTTCTTTTTTTTTTTTTGGGCGTGGTGTAAATTTGTTCTCGTATGACTGTGAGGATCTTGTGGGTGAGTTCATCAGCTCGCATCGATTTGAGAAAAACAAAACCAAGGTTTGATTTATTACCTGCAGTTGTGTTTACAACTTGGAAACGAACCAAGGCCGGCTTTTTTTTAGTTCTGGAAATTTGAACCAAGCTTCAGTTCAAATCCCGAATATGTGAAAGCACATGACCATACCGTTGTCTATTTAAAAATGAAAGTTTCTACAATAACAGGTCTTTCAGAACATTCAAACGCTTTAAAAGCTGCTCCTTAATCTAGATGATTTTTGGAAATCTGTTTGTTTGTGCACGCATCATGTAAAAACTACTGGATGAATTTTAAAGGGGTTTTCACAGGTGTATTTGGCCGAGCTTGAGGTAACATATAGGCTTTGTTTCATCGCCATCAGCCCGCGGGAAGAGAAGATATGTTAGTTTGAAATTTAAATGGAAAACGGCCTTATATCATAAAAAAATCAACCTTGAAAAATTCATTAGTTCATCTCAAAATTCAACAGATGGCTTGTTTAACGAAGGTCGGTCACAACAGTCAGCTTTTAAACACCATGGTTTTAATACCTCTTGATGCGTGTTCTTTCTCCTTAGGGCTCTCCTTTTGGGACTGTCCTCGAACCCGCACATCGCTGACCTGCACCTGGACATCAGTGGTTGTGAGGTACTTGTGCATAGCGACTTTCCTCACTAAAGCTATGGATGTTCGAATACGTCAAGTCTAATAGATCTATTGCTGTCTGGGTGGGAAGAATGCCAGCTCTTCCACCAGCGCTGTCCCGTAGTGTTGCATAAGCAGCAATTTGAGGGGAGATGTCTTGGGTAATGTGCTTGAGAGGAAGCATAACGCCGGTTAGTGTTGTTATTTCGGGCGGCTCAGATGAGACGTGGGAGGGAGAGATATAAAAACAGTGGGAGTATAATAACACAGCAATGCCAATGCGTGAAAAAAATGCCTTTTTTTAATTTACTTTGATATACAACCAAATGTTTTCTTTTTTTCTAATTATAAAAAAGGAATTACACATGAATTATGTTTAATTAAAGTTGTATTTAAATTGCAGTTTTTCTTTTTCTTTTTTTTTTTACAATAGACATTGTCGCTTAGCAGCTTACAAAAATCCTGGTGTAGATTTAGACTTCTCATAAAACCTCAGTGCCAATTTACAGAAGCAGTATACATTTTTAGCTAAGGATAATCAAGCGTTGTTAATTGGGATTGCATCTGTGCACCATGTGTGTGCGTGTGTGTGTCCATGTACTGTATCATACTGTAGTGAGTCAAAAAATAATGATAAATTCTACCATTTGTTCCACCAGGTTGAAGTCATTCTCAGTGTGATGCACTTTGAATCCCTTTCTAAAATATTTCTGACATTTGCTCTTTCTTTCCTATTCATCCCTTTCAACCTTTTTTTCTTCGTCATGAGTCATATGAAGCCATTCACGGGCTTCCTTTGAAATCAAGCGCAGCAAATTAATTCTTTACGAGCTCGAGCTAACATTCATCCTGTGGTTTAATATGTATTAATCTTGTTATAGTGTAATATTTTGTTGCATTTTCCTGTCTCTCTCTCTTTTTCTCTCAGCTCAGATCAGCAGGAGCAGCAGTGATGAAGGACTTATTTCCCCAAGTCTCTTCTGTCACTACCCTGGATATCTCAGACAATGGTAATGAAGAAACATAGTGTCTTTCCAATACATACGCCAGCAGTCAGTACTACACTATGGGGTTTGGCGGGGTTTCGCCAGGGTTTAGACGTTTGGGTCAGAGCGCCGGGTCAGCCTGGATACAGCTTTCTTGGAACAGATGGGCGTAAGGGCTTTGCTCAAGCAACCCAGGGCCTTTAATTATTATGCATCAAGTGCTATTTTTTAAAGCTTCTGAATTCAGTTTAGTTCAATTCAATTTTATTTGTATTGAACTATTAACAAAGGTCATTGTCACAAAGCAGCTTCACAGAATCAAATGAATATTCAGTATAAATCAATATAAAATGTGTGGGGAAAATGTATATGAGTCAAAATGATCAGGAAGGAACCTTGAGAGGAATCAGACTCAACAGGGAAACTATCCTCATTTGGCTGATAACACATAGTGGGAATGTTATTCCAGTCAAAAATACTTGTCAATACTGTAAGTCATACTGTGTGTTAGGCGACTGGAAGAGCAATATAACAAGAGATGGAGTCCAGTTTTGTTTGTTGGAATCTTAGGGACAAAGCTGTAGTCTTCCAGTCCTGAATAACAATCATTGGAAGCAACGATCATGTGAACGTTCTCAGTGTGATAATTAGAACTAGGACTATTCATGCAGCAATGTTTTGCCAGTATACTGGACTTCTAATAGATTTTCATTTGAATGCTTGTTATACCATATTACATAAACTAGGTGCTAATAAAAACTCTGTCTCAGATGCTTAACAAAAAATCTTAGACTAGTGATCTGCGTGAGCTGAATGCCCCTGCATAACTATTGACATAACTCTCGAGGCTCTTTGTGTATTAACACTGATTCTGATTCTGTGTGTGGTGATTCCTTACAGGCTTAGATGCTGATCTTTACTCGATTATCCCAGTCTTTTCTCGCCACCCCTCCCTCAAGCATCTGCTACTGGGCAAGAATTTCAATGTCAAGGGCAGGTATGGAGCAGATGGCCTAAATGTGCACTAATTGTCTTTGTCTATCGATGCAGAGCTTGGTTTGAGAAACAGTTCCCTTTTGCAGAGTCTGATAAGTAATCAGAACCTACAGATACTAATAGACACTTAAATCCATTTATTAGGCTACAAGCATTACTACCTTGCAAATTGCCCCAAATGAGTATAATTATTTTCTGCAACCCCAAGCTTTGGCCAGTATACACTTTATTCATTTGTTTTAATTCCAGCTTTATAATAGAAAAATACTGCTAAATCTGTTAAAAATTAAGTTTTATGATATAAGGGGTGTTCAAGTCAAACCAGGACTTTTGATTGTGCAGAATAACAGAACACAGTTTTATTTCTGTATATAATCCCCTCCTACACTAATGCACTTATTCCAGCGATTGAAGTTTTCACAGTACACTGGAGCCATGATCAGACTGCCTGCATCACGTCTGAAATTCTGGCCTTTCATGAACTCCTTAAATGCCCCAAGCATGAGGAAATGGCTTGGATATGGCTCACAAGTCCCGGATTAGACATTCAAAAGCCTTGAAGGCAAAACTTTCACCGTATTTGAAGACTACAGTAAATGTTTCTGAGTCTGTGTTGAAGTGTATTTAAGAGTGTATGTAGTTCATACAGTAGGCACATCATCTCTTCATCTCTATCTCCTTTTCTCTGCAGGTTGCTGGATGAAATCCTACAAAAACTAGTGCAGTTAGTGCAAGAAGAAGAGTGTGTGAGTGCTCAGAGATACACACACAAACATTTACAAACGTTTCCCATGACACACAAAAACAGACTCGTTCATTACAATGCAGCTGAATAATTTATCCTGTTGTCTTTCTCTCTCTCTCTCTCTCTCTCTGACTCCCCTCTCAATATGTCATTTCATTTTGTCTTATTTAACTTTCTCTCTCACTGTAGATAGCACCGAACTCATTCAGTTTATGCTGTTATCCGTATGCTGATCACACTCTGTGCACACACGCCATATATTTCTAGTGCCCTTTCTCTCACAGTAAATCTTATCCCTCTGTTTGCGTCTCCAGGGTCTGCATAGTCTGTCCCTAGCGGACTCCAGACTGCGGTCCCGAGGAACGGTGCTAGTGAACGCACTTGGCAGTAACACATGTCTCAGGAAAGTGGATTTAAGTGGCAATGGTCTGGAGGACACAGGGGCCAGGATGCTGAGCAAAGCCCTGCAGATCAACTCCTCTCTCAGGTACAGTAGAGCTCAAATCTCCACTACGAAGTGATTTATATTTTATTATTTGGCAAAAAAGTGTTTGCTTAAACTGCGCATTTAAAAATTTTCAGTGAATGTCATATTTCTTATTTGTTCTTTGATGGGTACCTGAATCCTTTGTTCAGTTAGAGGACCTTTCAACATTCTCAAACTGGTCGAGAGAGCGTGCCGAATCGTCCCAAATTGACAATCTTGCCGATACTTGGTCGCTCGACTCTGAGACATGGCATGCCTTAAGGGGTTTTCCCACATCCCTGAACTTTTCGCTATTGTGCTCTGAACTGTCCTGAGTCGACCTTCTTGATGTCTCTTATACACTCTACAAACTAACTATACAGTTACTGTAGGTTTAGGTATGAAATAAATAAAAGTTTAGTTCTCATGGTTTATACTAAAGTACTATTTAGAACTTTAAACTGAGCTCAAAACTGTCCACAAGTTTGTCTACAAAACTGCCAACAAGACATGTGGAATTTGTATAATATATACAGAGTCAGCCAAAAAATTTATACACACTTCAGGAAAAGAAAAATAGGATGATATATATTATATTAACATAATATCAATAATATTATTTCTTTTTTACTGTTTAGAGGTTTTGCTTTCAAATATGTATGTTATAGGCAAAATGTTTTGAATATAAAAAAGTCTTCTGATACGATTGATGAAGATTTGTCTTAAGATCATTTAAGCCAAATTTAGTCAAGATTGAACAAAAAAGTTTTGTTTTAAGTTTAAAAAATTATCTAAAAATGGCAGGAAATCCATTGTCAGGTAATGAGTTGAAAAATGAAGTTTTTTTCCACATGATACATTATTAAATATTATTAAAGTTATAAATGTACTTTGACCCTTGACCCAATCATATCGTTAAGACAATAGTTTTTTTTTAGTAAGGAATGATCGGATGTGTTGTTAGAGGAACAAAATCAATAATAAAGTATTGTGGTATCGATCTTAATGTTAAAATACTTCAGTGTTCCTGAAGTCAAAGTTGAGTCATATTTTAGTAATTTTATATAATATAGACATGTACGTATATGTTCCGTTCCCCATACTGTATATCATAGCAATATGCCAATGTTTATAATTTTATTCTTTAAAGAATGACTCGTCATGCTTTTCCTCTAATTAAAATTCTATATAATGCTGTGGAAAGTCCATGAATAAAACGTTAATTGCAGTTATTACTGCATTAATGAAGCTACAGTACTGTATAAACTGTTATCGTCTTACCAGGTTCTTTTTTCTTTATTGTTGTTAACCAAGCAGAGTAATGGATCGTGTCATGTTACTGAGGAGCCACAAAGTACAAACTGCTCTAATAAATTATCCTCTGTTTCTTAAATTGTATTAAATGGGATTGATTTGAAATCAGAACCCAGTGGACGAGATATCAGGTACTGTAACACAGCGTAGAACTGCAGTATAAATACATGCAAGAGTTCACAAAGAACAAACTAAGGGGTGCTTATAGTCCAGCTAATGCGACATTGAGTAATTAGACCAAAGGAGCTGAAGCAGCAGGAGAGACCGGCTAGCAGACAGAACACGAAACATATCCTCGAACACAAAGCAAAATAAAGCTGTTTATTGAGCATCAGAAGGAGGACTGTTGGGGAATCGGAAATGTTGAGGAAATTTCTCAAGACTGCAAGACTGGCCTTGGAGCAGAGGAAGACATCACATCCTACAACTCAACTATAAATGCACTATTGATTTATAATTTTGTAAAAAATTTGTGACTGGTTTTAGAAAGTAATAATAGTACGTGTGAGGTGACATTTATTTATCTCTAGCTTGTACTGTAATCTCAGGACTT
>JAQMYG010000001.1:30856203-30872823 GCA_030014215.1 Clariallabes teugelsi
TGGTTCCTCTCAAGGTTTCTTCCTAATTCCATCTCAGGGAGTTTTTCCTTGCCACCGTCGCCGTCACCCTTGGCTTGTTCATCAGAGATATTTCATTCATCATTCATTCATCTCATTATTATCTAGACACATTCGTCTCACACAAGACCTTTATAATTATTCTACCATCATCACTCAGCGAAGTTTGGCCCATAAACCACTAATACCCCTATCTCACTTACGCGGTTTCGCACGGTGACCTAACGCGTTAGATTACTTGTTACATAAAAAAAGTAATCCAAGTACTCAAACGCGTTACTTTGTAACATGTTACACACAACACTGGTAATGAGGTAATGAGTTGAGGTAGTGGGAGGAGAAACAGTAAGCAGTAAACGTTCCTTGTAATTAGCAGCAAAGATAAAAAAAATTGTTTGTGCAAATTAGCAATTAATTAATATTGTGCAAAAGAGCATTTTGTACACCACTGCCTATTTGTAAATTTAGTGGACTTTGTACCAAACAATGCATTTGTAAATGGTTTTGAAATGTGGTGTTCATAAAAACCCAATTAGTCTGTGGGAGAAAACAGCGGTTGTATCCTACAAGAGCTCCTGAGATTTAGAAATATAAGGAGACTCAATAATATGAACCTTAACTGCGGAGTCTTAAGGTTTAAAAAGTATATTTATTTCCTTATTATTTTTGTATTAAATTCACTCTTACTGATTTATAACCAAAAAATCTTTACACTTGTTTAATCAGTGAGGCTGTTAGGTTTGTGGCGCTGGTGTCAAGTCCACACTTGTCTTATCGCTAAACTATAAATCAGTCTTGCACTGGCTTCCTGTATTGACAGACGACATTTGACACTCCTTGTTATTCTCCCTGTGGGCCATATAGCATTATGCATCTGCAAACTTTCCAGACAGAGCAATTACTTCTTTGCTTTAGTGTCAAAACATAAAGCTTTCACACTGGGTGATGGAGGTCATCTCAGACCCATAAGTCTACCCAGGCGGAAACACTTGATTTAATGTCTTTGCCAATTGAACTGGACTTTATATGTGATGTGATTCATGTGTTCTTGGATACTGCTGTCATCTTTTTTTTTCTGTCACCTTTTTCACCATCTGATGTAAACTGACACTCTCTAGATGCTCTTCTACTTCTTCTTCTTCTACCAGTTCACAATACTTCTAAAAAAAAAAAAAGATTGAATGTGCAAACAGGATACTTAGTTACATTTCGATTTATATTCCAGTTACATAATTAGTACCTCCCGCAATATATTTTGCCATAGTATACAGTACGTACCCTGGTAATTCAATTTTACATGTACAGTACCATGGTATTTTTTGCTGATATAGTACATGTACCTCACTATGGTACAAGGTTTTACCATGGTGCATAATTAGGTACAATGGTACTTCTACTCCTTCTATATTGTAGGTACATCTACTATAATATACATGGTTTTACTGTATATGCTGCAGTATAGTGTTATGTAGCAAATATGAGGATACTATCAAAAGTATGTTACTGTATACATTCTTATATACCATAATAATAGTTATATAGTATTATACCATACAGTATACACTATATTGCCAATATAGGCTGGTCTGCTTTCAAATGCATATGAACTTGAGTAACATCCAATTCTTAATCCAGTGGGTATGATATGATGTTGGCCCACCCTTTGCAGCTATAACAGCTTTAAGGTTTAGGAGTGTGTTTATGGAAATTTTAGACCTTTCGTCCAGAAGCGCGTTTGTGAGGTCAGACACTGATGTTAGATGAGAAGACCTGGCTCGCAGTCTCCGCTCTAATTCATCCTAAAGGTGTTCTATCGGGTTGAGGTTAGGATTCAGTGCAGGCCAGTCAAATTCTTCCACATCGAACTCGCTCATCCATTTCTTTTTGGACCTTGCTTTGTGCACTGGTTCGCAGTCATGTTGGAACAGGAAAGGGCCATCCCCAAACAATATGAAATTGTCCAAAATGTCTTGGTATGCTGAAGCATTAAGAGTT
The DNA here is from genome assembly GCA_030014215.1 of Clariallabes teugelsi. Lineage (NCBI taxonomy): Eukaryota > Metazoa > Chordata > Actinopteri > Siluriformes > Clariidae > Clariallabes > Clariallabes teugelsi. The sequence continues at coordinate 30,858,217 of JAQMYG010000001.1, forward strand.
CCTTTAACTGGACCTATGGGACTGAGCCCAACTCCTAAAAAAACCAACCCCACATCATAATCCTTGACAAGTACTTTAAACGTACCGTTCTCTAGGCAACCGCCAAATCCAGACTCATCTCCACTGCTCCAGTGGTGGTGTGCTTTAACCACTGCATCTGATGCTTTGCATCGCACTTGGTGATGTAAGGCTTGGATGCACTTGCTTGGCCATGGAAACTCATTCCATGAAGCTCTCTTCGCACCTTTCTTGAGCTAATCTGAAGGCCACATGAAGTTTGACGGTCTGTAGGTATTGATTCTGCAGAAAGTTGGCAACCTCTGTGCACTATGCGTATCATTTTACGTGTTGTTATTGTTCCCAATCACTTCCACTTGACTGTGACATATTTAGTAGAGATGAAATTTCACGACTGGACTTATTGGCAGGGCGCGGCCTATCACGGTACTATGCTGGAATTCACTGAGCTCCTGAGAGCGACCCATACTTTTACTAATGTTTGTAGGAGTGCTCTGCATGCCTAGGTGCTTGTTTTTATATACTGTACCTGTAATCATGAAAGTGACTGGAACACCTGAATTCAATTATTCAGAAGGCTGAGTGAATACTTTTGGCAATATAATCTATGTATGTATGCAACATTAATTTAATACCATTCTGTATAGTGAAACTAATAATATTCCATACAATAATATGGTGCTGCCTGTACTATACCATATCAGTAGTATGTACCCACATATTTAATGTAGTACATTACAGTATGTACAAACATTCTGGCGAACTTTGGTAGCCACTGTGGAACCCAATAAGTACCATGGTTATCACCAAAATATTGTACACAGTGAGTACTACCACTGTACCAACTGAAGTGCCATAGTACCTATCTTGGGTCTCTATAAACTCCTATGGTGCCTACCACTGTGATGGTTGAAGTACCATGGTAATACAAAGGTATATAATGGTATAGTAAAATTTCTTGCGACCTGCATGCTTGTTATTTTTATTACAGCCTGACAACATGACAGTCACCAGCAGTCAGAAGAAAATGAGAATCACATTTTGTTCCCCTATTCCCCAAATATTTGATGGGAACATTAACCGGTTTGTATCTTCATGGTTTTTAATGCATCCTGCCGGTTGATTAAAAGAGCAGGCGTACAGGTGTCCACTCCATGCACAACAGTTCCGCCCCATTATAACACTTCAGTTCAAGAAGTACATTCCATAATTACAGCGGTAAAATTTTTGAGGATTTGGAGAATAATTAGAGTCTTTGTCATTCTGATCAAGCCCCATTCAGGCTCACACAGAGCTGCTGAGGCTTGATGAGGCATGATTAAAACACCGCGGATCAACGAGCTCGTCGTGCAGACTAATCATCCGCCTCTATAGAAATGTGTGACATGACAACTGAGCAGCGGACACAAACTAGGCCTTGTCATCTGCACTGAATGTGCAAATGCATTGTTTCAAATTCCAAAGCATTACTGGTCAAAATTAAACTGGGGAAATTGTAACGATCCTGCAAGTCCAATAGTAGTATCAGTAAAGCAAAAACATGAGATGTTGATAACTGTACTGTAAAATATATTAGTTAATTTTAGCATATTTAGCACACAAAAATATGCAACCATAACAATAGTAAGTGTCTTGAAAGCCTGTTTAGTTGAAGTATGTTCTGAAAAAGTCTTCGGATGATTTATGATTACAGCAGCAGTTCCCAAGGTCCAAATCTCCAGTATCCTGGAGATTATCCATGGTTCAAACTTGGGCAAAAACCACCCACAACACAGAAACTCACAGAGTCATAAGTGAAAGTTTCTGAAGGTCTGAACATAATTACCATGATTTAGTAAGTCTGAATCGTAGTAAAGAAGAAAAGTTCAGTCCAGTGACTTGAAAGTGTAGATTATACGTCCAAGCAGGGACTTCATTAGGTCTAGATATGACAACAAGAGAGAGAGAGAGAGAGAGAGAGAGAGAGAGAGTAAAAGGAAACATAGGATTGATTGTACTTTGGGATGTAACGTATCCAACCACTCCACAAACCTGTGTCATAGTGACAACATCAAATCCTGGTCTACTATAATGTCCATGAAGTGCTTGAGAACTTGAGAACTGCTTTTTTACCTAAGAGTAAACTAGACACCGCTCTGTAACATGATCTCCATTCACGCAGTTAGAGAATGCTGAAGAAGTTTCCCAAAGTATCCTCAAGGTTAGTAATTCCATGTTAAATTATACATGTTGAGCAAAAGGTTGGGAAGCCGCAGCGGGTAGCATCTTCACAGCTTCAGCATTTGAGCCTGGGTTCAGGTTACTGTCTGTGTGATACAACATGGGTATCTAGGTCACATACTGTATTACTCTGCAGGTGATGCAGGCATGTGGCCTTATGAAGGCTTGGTTTCACATCCACCCTACTTCACACCTAGTGTTCCTGTGATCCAGGCTCTACTAATAAAGCTCTTAGTAATGATGAATGAATAAGTAGCATGATGTTTTCCTTAAATGGTTTGGAACAGTGTTTATGGAATGGCAGGTTAATTAATTACAAATAATTATTAACTATAATTGGGTGGCTCAGTGGTTAAGGGTCTAAGCTACGGCACTGAGGCAAGGGCTAAAGTCTGGTCCAAATGGAGGTATTTTATCACCCCACTAGATGTACTGTACAAAACGAACCTGCTGTTTATTTCCCAAAAATAATCGTCTCCAGAAACTGATGCTATTTTCTGATATAAAGATAAGGAACATTTGCAAACAAAAACAAAAGACACTGTTCATCTCTCAGCCTTATGGATCCTACAGGACTATGTTTTGTTTCTATTTTTGCTTTGTGCTGAGAGATGCTGCCAAAAAATATATATATATATTTCTATTAAACAGTGTTCCTCATCAGGATGATTTTAGGGTGTAATAAAGTATATCAGCTAGATTATTATGAATGCAATAGGCTCATGATTTACACCTTTGAATCTAATTAAAGAGCCATTAAAGCTTGCTCACCTGCTACAGAAAATCATTAGGACCTATTACACTGCAATATCAACATCCACAAATATACAAAATGCCATTATAAACCATTACGGAACCCACCAGGAATAGACAGAAGCCTGTTAAGGCATGTTACGCATAGCTTCTCTTTCACCAGGTAGGTTTTTACTGGTCCATTACTGTATTGTATTATAAACAGTATTATATATATCATATCCTGTATATTACAGATATATACAGTATATTACAGATGTATTGGACTCTAATGAATACATTATTCGATTTGAACAAGGAATGTCTGTTTTGTGAGTAAGTGGTATGATATGAAGCTTGTGGATATGAGTGAGTGAATATTTATGAACCTCTTAAGACAAATAAAGGTAGCATTCATTATTGTGAACTTGAGCCACTATGTGATGCATTTAGTATTTAGTCATCCTTGGTTACTGCCTGGTCAGGATAGCACTGTCGCTTTGCATCCCTAGGGTCTGGTTTCAACCCCCGACTTGGGAACTTGGGAATTTGCATGTTCTTCTTGTGGTGGGTTTCCTCTGGGTTCTCCGGTTTCCTCCCACAGTCCAAGACTACGAATAATAATAAGATAAGATAAGCAGCTAAATGTGTAAAACTAAGATATATCAGATAAAATAAACATACTAAAAACATACTACATAAAATGTGGCGCACATGGTAAAGTGCTCGCGCTATCATCCGGAGATCTCTGGTTTGGTTCCCGGGTGATGCTGTAACCTCTCACAGCCGGAGGTCTCAAGGTAGCTGATTGGCCGAACTCTCTCAGAGGGGAGGGATGAGAGGTACTTAGTGCTCCCATATTAATCACGGCTCTCCCATATCAATCAGGGGCGTCTGTGAGCTCGCGCACGCGGAGGGAGTGGATAGCGCTGTCCTCCGAGTGTGTTACGCCGCCCCTAACGGTGTGTGAGCGAGCAGTTCAAAAAGATGCGGTAGGCTGGCCTCATGTGGTTCGGAGGCCCGACACGACTAAATTAGGGAGAAAATCTGGAAAAAAAATACAAATAAAATAAAATATTAAAACATGGTAATAAAACACAGTAATAAGTAAACTACTGTATATAAACAATGTCTCTCTCTTATCGCTCTTTTCGCCTGCCAGTGATCCAGACACCCCTCTGCCCTCTGGACCTGTCTGACGTCTCCTGGTTGGATATCTTGCCGCATGGATGCCCCGTGTGGTCTGTTTGGGATGTGTGTGGTGACTGGAGATGGTTCCACTTTACCATAAAGATAGTCCTGGCCTCAGACAACTGTTCCCTGAGAACTTGTGACTGCGGTCGCTCAATTGTTCAGGACTGGAGTTTCCTACAGTCTACCTGAGCCTCCAACAGCGACCTGGACTCTATATTAACTGTTAAGACATCAACTGTTATATTGAACTTACAGTACGCACAGCCTAACACACAGTATGACTGGAGATCGATCTCTGCTGTCCGTTGTCACCCAAATGAGGATGGGTTCCCTGTTGAGTCTGGTTCCTCTCAAGGTTTCTATCTATTGCTGTCTCTGAGTTGCTCCTGTCGCCGTTGTCCTCGGCTTGCTCATCAGGGACAATCTTATTATTTTGATTCATACACATTCACATTTCATACAAACTTCCATCATTTCTTTTGATTGTGTAAAACTGCTTTGCGAAAATGACAATTGTTAAAGCGCTATACAAATTAAATTTAATTGAATTGAATTTAATAAATGAATATAGTATTAGTAATTATTAGAAAACTGTTAAATAAATAACAAAAAAACACACAGGGGTAAGATCATTGTGACTCAGGAATGACTCAGTTTAGTTCAGTGACCAGGAGTCTGACATGAGCAGATGAGTTATAGAGTCTGATGACCCTGGGCAGGAACGATCTCCTATATCGGTCCCTTAAACAGCGGAGATGAATGAGTCTCCTGCTAAAAGTACTCCTGAATTGATCAGTTGTTTTATTGAGAGGGTGACAGGCATTGTCCATAATTTCCAGGAGTTTTGTCAGCATCCTGTCCCTAACCACATCCTCCAAGGTAACAAGCCTGTGCCCAACAACAGCCTCTGCCTATTTTATGAATTTGTTTAGTAACTCAGGGCGTCATTTATTTTGATGCCTGAACACACCGCAGCAAAAAAGATGGTACTTTCTACGACAGATTGCTCAGATTGTGAGCAAGATCTCTATGAACTTTAGTCTGTAGTTGTAGCTGAGTTTGAGGATTGGTCTGAGCCTAATTTCGCCAATTGTGCAGACTAAAAACAGATAAAAAGATACATTTAAGGGGTTGTTACACCCCTTGGGACTATTTATTTTATTTATTATTTTATTTATTTTATTTTAGTTATTTATTTTAGCTTGCATCCTCATCTCTGATCTAGAACCACATAATGATAAGGTTTATCTTGTTTATTAAGTGAGGAATTAGGACATTTTCCCTTTTTTGTAGTTTGTGCAGGTATCAGCATGAAGAGTAAATCTGATTCAGTTATAACCCAGACCCTGAAGAAATAATAATTATTTGATATAGATCAAAGAGAGCAAAGAAGAAAATGAATTATTCACAAAGGTGTCAAGGGTGTTATAGACTAGTGCGAGATCAGAGATGACTTAGCAGCACACTTAGTGTCATCGGAAAACTTAAAATGCCCTGTAAGCAAGTCTTCGAGGATGCATGAATTAAAAATGGACAAAGCTTCCCATGCAGTCCATTACAATATATTTAGCCAATGTCATTCAGTGACAAATCCCTTTTTTTTTGCAAAGATTGCCTAAGGCAGATGAGTCGGTTTAACATGGCTGCAAAAATGGCTCATCTGCTTAATGGTGAAATTGTTAGCATATAGTAGTGTATAAGTATTCTTTTCTCTTAAAGTAATTGTCATGGTTGGATTGAGTTATTGGTTATTATTTCAGCGTTAACATACCAGTACATGGTAATTTGTCAAGTCAAGCGAGGAAGAAGTTTTGCTTCAAAAAATAGTGCAAATAATATTTAACTAATCAGATGACACTAGAGACACTGACTTGCATGTATAAAAAGTTATTGATAGTTTTCTACTATAACTTCAAAAAGTTTGATAAAGTAAATATCCAATTCAATTCAGTTGTATTCATACATAGCCCCTTTAACTGCAGTCACTGTTACAAAGCAGCTTTACAGAATGAAAAAGAAATGTGGAAATTAGTTTAAAAAATGTGAGGAAATATGTATAAATCAAAATGATCAGTTTGTTCCTAATGAGCAAGCGCAAGGGTGACAGTGGCGAGGAAAACCCCCCTGAGATGAGATGGCAATGTGAAGAAACCTTGAGAGGAACCGGACTCAACAGGGAACCCATCATCATTTGTGCGATAACGGACAGCAGGGATTGATTTGCACTGTGTGTTAGGAGGCTGGACGGTCAGTATAACAGGTTATACAAGTTAATATGGAGTCCATTTTTGTTTTTGGAGGCTAAGGTACAGAATTATTTGTATGAATTTCAGTCCTGAACTATTGATCGACTGCAGTCATCAGAGAACAGCCGAGTCCAAGACTGTCTTTGTGATAAACTGGAACCAACCCCAGTGCCGGGATCACCAACCAGAAGTGGGGGCACCAGGATGAGTCAGACAGGACCGGAGGGCAGAAGGGGTCTGGATCACTGGGAACTCAGAAGCAAGAAAGTCGAGCCCTTTGTATAGTGACGTTATCTTAGCGCACAAGTCAATCCATCACGAAGCACACACACACACTCACACAACGGGCAGTTTGAGAATGCCAATTAGCCTAATTTGCTTATCTTTGGACTTTGGAGGGAGACTGGAGTACCCGGAGCAAACCCAACAAGCACGGGGAGAACATGCAAACTTTGCGCATTCAGGGGAAACAATCGAACCCAGACCCTGGAGGTGCGAGGCGACAGCGCTAACCACTATACTCATTTCCTTCATTTTCTTTTGAATCTGTAAAGCAGATTTTTTTTTACAATAACCATTGCTATTTAAGTGATATACAAATCAAAAAAAAAAAAAAAAAAAAAAAAAAAGTTCTGCTGTTATATACCCTGTCATGTCAGGTGTGCCAAAACTTTTGACCGAATTGACCACAAGTGCTCAGTACCCAGAAAACTTTTTTTGAAGTAATATAGAGCTTCTGTTACATTATGAGGCAAACTCCTCACATGACATTAACACGGAGGGGGCGTGGCAATGAGTCATTCGCTCCGCCCCAGACAGATAGCGTTCAGGTACTCCCTCTCGTTGATTGGCTGAACTTGAGAAGTGGGCGAGGTTTAGGAACCACTACAAAGGATTTTTTTTCCTCTCTTTTTTTTCTTTTAGGACCGTCCAGGTGTAAGTCCGCGCGCTGACGTTTCGGAGCGCTCGTGCACCAGTCTCGCGCTACACAATAGGTCCGCAATCTCGCGCTTCAGGAGCAAGACATGCGGTAACACAATTGCGCGGAAAAAGAAAAAAAAAAAAAAGACAAGAAATTCCAACACCGGAGGATGCACGCTCGTGCATGACATGTCGTGCACGGAGCTCGCGCTGGTGAAGGAGCATCATCTCTGTGAGAACACATGAACGGAAAACGATGTCGGAGCAGGTAAGAGCACCATCACACACACACACACACACACACTCACACACTCCATCGGTGTGTAATGTGGTTATTGCACACACCCTGAACCGAGCTGTGCCTTTTGTCACACTCTTTCTGCACATACAGAATAGAGATTTATACAATATGTTAAATATTAAACATATTTACACATGCACTCAAAAAAATATTAGTAGTAATTAATCATTAATGGCATATCAAGGTATGCACACTTCAGATGTTTCAAGTGCATGCAATGACGTGTGTGTGTGTGTGTGTGTGTGTGTGCATCATCATCTCCATCATCATCATCATCATCATCAGGACTGTATAGTAGTTTTGTATTCATATTCTTGTCTAACAGGAATAAAAGCCTGATGTGCCCCAGGTTTGAGATGCTCCGCCTCTTAAGATGCTTTTCTGCTCACCATGATTGTCTAGGGTGGTTAATTGGTTGATGTGGGCTGTAGTGCCTCAAAACAGTTAAGGCTGTAGGTTGCTGGGTTTCATATTGGAAGGTCTGGGGTTCGAAGTTGAGGCCTTGATCAAGGCCCTTAACACTATTTGTCCCTGGGATGCTGTATCCTGCCTGACCCTGTGCTCTGACCCTAACTGGGATATGTGAGAATTGCAATTTCCCTTTGGGACAAATAAAGTACGTATTATTAATTGAGTTATGTATAACCTTCCTGTCCGCTCATATGAGCCTGGAGCAGTCTTGACTCTCTCTCCTCTTGACCTCTGTGTTTTAATTTTTTGAAAACAAATCCCAGGAGATCAGCGGAGATCCGTGCGACAGCCCTAGTCACTCAAATCGCATTTTGATGATTAATGTGAACATTAAAGGTGCAATATGCAATTTCTTTGTTATTCCTTAAGCCCCTTTAAATCATGCTAAAAGTCGATGACCCAACCATCACATCTGTCTATGAAAGTACATAACTGTCTACGCTTTACCAGTGAAGCACCTATATGATTTTATATGAATTGTCAAGACTTGTCAAGAATTGCTGCCATTTCTCACAGTGACAGTGACCATTTAACAGTGAACTGGAAACCTTTCACAGCTGTGCAAAATACTACAGAAGCTATAAACCTGCCACACACATCTGTCTTAAAGATCACTAAATGTAGTGTGATACTGTACAGTAGTATAGTATCTGTTGGAGAAGTCATCACTAAATGGCTGACCACGGTCCGATTCCGGACCGAGTGACATCCGTTCTATCCGGACTCTGATGATTTTCTGATAAACGAGAATAATAATTAATATATCAGTAATCTAGTGCTTTTTCCCTTGAGGTAGTGCGGCTATATGCGTCAGCCAACAGAGCCAATCAGTGAGAAAATGCGTTGTTTAATGTAAAAGAACATTAGAGTTTGCGCAAAGAGCAGAAACGAAAGTGAGACATAGCATGGCTTACTCCAAAAATAAGGAAAGTACAGTATACTATGAAAACTGAACCTTCAAAGATGTATGGACAGATCAATAGTAATGTGAAGATAAAACAAGGGTTGTTAGAGCAAACATATCCGCAGCAGTGTAAAGTACCTGAACTGAGAGCCCGGTATTCTGTCCGTCTCCTGTATGAGTAGTGGCAGCTCGATGCTTTCGACATCAATACTAAACCAGGAATTTGGCTTGTTTTTTTTGAGTATATAATACATTACGAAGAGGCGCGAATCACTTATGAAGTTACAAATCACTAAAATCTACCGTATGTCTTAGTTTTCTTTTTTAGTTGGTGATTGCATTTCAAATTCTCGAGTGTGGTTGAAATTTGAAAGGTGATAACCAGAATTTTCTTGGCGATCTCCAAATCATAGCAGTGCAAGATCAAATTTATGAACGTGGCAAATGGGATTTAATTTGTGCAAATCATCCGGAATATGCGTACAAAACATTAATCGATTGGCCTCAGCAGAATTGTAGGAAGTTGATGAGAATAATTCAAGTCCAGAATGCTTGTTTTTGTTAGGATGTGCCTCCTGCCAGTCATTGTATAGACAATTAACTCAAAGAGCCGTGTAAGATCTGGACATGGACGTTCACTCAAAGAGATAAAAATAAATAAAAATAAAATAACTAAAATAACTATCTTACATGTTGCACTTTTTACCTGTTTCTGATTGATTTAATGAATTGATTTTAATGGTGTTTCTGTCTTATAGTGCAGCACACATGACCTCGCATTGTCCTTACAGTAGGCCAAGATTAATTCAGTAGTCGAGTACAATTAGCATAATCCGGTCTATAAGTGTGTGTTTGTGCATGTACTGGTGGTAGATTGGCTTAACTTAGTTACGACACACACACACACACACACACACACATGGCACCATGGCCTGGATAATTGCCGTATTAATATTAATGGCAGGTGTGACTCTGTGCACACACTAAGTGCTTCTTGGGATCTGATTATTTTATAAAGGTAAAGAAGAGTCAGCTACCAAGAGTATAGGCTACGTAGCAGGCTTGTTAATATTTACAGATTTTCTCTGTGTGTGTGTGTCTTGAGATGGACACAAAGTGTTTTGACCTACTTCTACGCAATCCACACAGCTTGCCAAATCCCACCAGAGCATCTGTCTGATTGATTTTAGATTCTTGTGCTCGCGACTCGCAGTGAATTTCCTCAGTAAAATCGTGAACCAGAAATAGAAAATGACCTCAAGCTTTTCCTGGCGAGCGAATGCAAGAAAAAAACGTGTCTGTCGTTCTGCATTTGCAGCTTCTTTTCCTCTCCGGTCCTGCGACGGGTGCTCTGTATTGTAGAAACAATTCACAATTCTTATTCTGAACCGAAATCTTTCGATTTTATTTTGTTGTAAATCTTGTGTTTTTTTTGTTTTTTTTTTCAGGCTTATGGCTTGACTTTATCCGCTGCGCCTCCACTTCGCAGAGGAAGCACTCCGCTACCGATCAAGCACCTGCTAAGACGAGAAGAAGCCGTCTCTGAGGATTACGACTGGGCGCCAGGTCTCGCCGAGCCTTCTGCTCTGGCCCTCAGCCCCGGCGACGCTCAAGATGCGCCGCTTCTTCTTAAGGCTCCGGAGCAGAAGTACCGCGGGCCACTGCGGATTGTCCTGTTAGGGCAGAACGGAGTGGGCAAGTCGTCTCTGGCGCTCTCTCTCGCTGGTCTGTCTGACAGATCACTTTCAATAGACTCTGAAACACAAGCAAGCGGTAAAGAAACGTTCCTTGTTTTCTTCTTTTTACCCGCCTTGTTGGTTACTTCTGTGTGCTAGATCTTCCATGTCCACTCAGATGAAAAGTTACTCATAAAAACATTGCTACAAGCACCTTAATACTGTCTGCCTCCGAAAATTAAAAGAGCAACATACTGCACATGGTGTGACCAATGGTATTCTACGTCAACAATGTTCCTTGCTCCTTGAGTCACATGACTAAACCTCGGCTCTGATTGGTCAGAAGGTGTTGATTTATTTTATATTACAGCAGCACTGGCAGATTCGACACAGAATCAATGCTCATTAATATTTTTGTGTAACATTTTCTGTGAGAAGGGTTTATTTGATGTTTATGAAAAAGGGGTTTCCGTAGTGAAGTTAATTGTAATTTATCACAGGAACTCACTGAGAAACGGAACTACTGTACAGTGTAACCAGATAAAAAAATGTGACATTTTAATAAATAAAAATTGGGAAATCACTGTGGTATAAAACGAATAAAACACTTCCTGGCAAGCTGATTTTGGTAAATCATATTTCCAATTTTAATTTCGTATTTAAAGAAATCTCAAAATAAGACTGAATTGTTACAAATATATATTTTCCTTTATATAAAAGTAAGACTTTTTGACTTACTTATTAAAAAAACTTTGTTTTGCATCATGTTTCTCACATACCTGTTAAGTTGTAGACCACAAGAAGGTGCGCTGGAAGGTTTCTTCCGAATGAGGTCAATGAGAACAGTAGCATTTTCAGTAGTCTTAATATTGTTTATTTTTTATACATTTTATTCAGTTTGTTCCAGCTATTTGGGCCTCAGTATCTCCTATACAGTATAATCGCATATAACCAATTGGTAGGGATTTGGATGGTAGAAACAAAAAATGTGTGTCTTGTAACTATTAATAACAAATGATTAATTGATTGTTAACTATCAGTTGAGAAGAATATGCAGCCCTAGATTAATCTAGCATTATATTAATTTGCTTCAAACGGGTCAGAACCTGACCCAGAGCTCCACCCTCCGGTGTATTAATGTTCTCTGACCCTTCGCCTGACGCCGGTGCAACGAGAAATAGAAATGAAGAATGATCAGTAAGAGGCTCTCCAAGCTCGCAGAAGCCAGTGCCATACATCTGTGTCATGAGTTTAACTGGGTGATAGATAACCGTGCTTTTTGTTCTTTTTTAAATGCCAGCAGGGTGTGTTAACCTTTTTATACTCTTTATACTGTTTTTAATCTGCTTTGGTTAGGGGGTATTAAGAAAATCTTCTGTAACAGCAGTAGTTCCAGACACAAGGTGAATCTTGGGTTAACATTATTGCATTCGTTCTAATACTTTATTGTATCTGGAGTAACAGCTAAAGAAAAGAAAAGCAATATTTCTGTATATACAGTATTTAACAACAAAGAACAGTTCTTTTTTTTTTTTTTTTTTACTCATAACCGTGAACATTTATAGAGGGTGTCTCACATTTTGCATTTGTTTGGGAAAAGTTACTTGATTCGATGCTTATGTGCGTAAAAATTCTTTATCTGCATATCTAGATTCTTTAACTTTTATTTCTTTTTTTTGTGAAACTGATTTTTTTGTTCCCTTCATCTTAAATAATAATACAATAAAAACTTCAAAATATGTAATGCTAAAAAATAAATTTTTATACATACAAATAACACAAATGTTTAGGACTGTGGCAAAAATTACAGTAAAAAAAAGGCTCATTTAAAAACAGGTTTATTTATTTTTTAAATTTTTTATTTATTGCTTTTTTTTGTTGTTGTAAATTTTATGTAGACAGTACAGTACATCTAGAAAACTGTAGTGCTGAAAATTATTTCTGACCATTCACATGTTAAGGACTGTTGCAAAAAAGGCTAATTTGAAAACATTAAAGAGTTTTTTTAAATTATTATTATAATTGTTTATTGTAAATTTGTTTTTTGCTTTTGATTATGTAGAAAGTTCAAAACATTAAGAACATTAAGCATTACCTCATGTCTGTTAAATACATAAAACAAATAACAAATACTTAAAATAAATAAAAATCATTGAGGATTAAACTTGAATTAAATACTAGTTTAATTCTAAACGAGAAAATTTACACAAAAAATGTGATAATTTTTTTTTTACATTAAAAAAAGTTTTTTTTGTGATATTTCTGGCAAGACCTCATGGATTTATATAAATTCATGTCAACATTGATTGACTTGAACTGTACAGTAAATAGTGGAACATTTGTCATGAAATAGAGTATATGCACAAGTACATGTACAGACTTACAGTATTGTAGTTACACTGCTATTATATCAATTTGTAAAAGCTACATGAGACAATAATATAAATTAGAAAATAACTTTTTCAGGTGTATAGTTACTGTGAGCTGACCATATTTAATTGCATAAATATACAATATACTTAATTGCATAAAAATCTAAATCACGATATGGGCTATTGCGATTGTTTAATTTCAAAAAGGCTGCAATTTATTATACTGTAAGTAATGCACATGTAATCACTAATCTATGTAGAGTTTTCAGTCATTATTAAGCACTCAACTGTTAAGGTGCTTAATAAATATTAGCTAACATCCACTTAAAGAGATAATTTGTCCTGTTATTTGCCATTAGCCTAGATTAATACAGTTGAATACAAAATAGTACTTTTGATCATTTTCATTTCACAGTTTAAATTGCAAATCTCATGTGTCAAAGTAATCGCCACGTGATTTTTAAATAATTTACAGTCCAATTAACGTCAGAAATGCTTGTGAAGGAACGCTGCTCGATCTAGGCACCGTGGCAAAAAGCGATAAATACCTTCAGACATAGCAGTAAAGGGATTAATAAGTACGATACGTCATGCTTTAATTAATAATGTGAACCTTAGGGGGAAAACACTCATTTGGTTGTTGTCACATTGGATTAGTTTTCTAGAAACACTCCAGCCCTTCATGATTTATTCCTGATTTAATGGCTGTAAAGCGAATCGCACGAGTCTGATGATCAATCTGCTGTTTATTTCGTAGATGAAGGATATCTGCGAAGGGTGACGATAGATGATGAGGACAGCTCAATCCTGGTGTATGACAACTGGAAGCAGGTGAGTCATATAAGCGGCATAAACACGTACACACGTACACAATTACATTCGTCCTGATCACGCAGTGTGTGTTAACAGCATTAACAGTGTCGACTCATGTTTGTTATGTTTGACACCGTCACTCATGCAGTATTCATGCGGACCGGACCGAGAGAAGCTGACAAATTCTGCGTTAGAACAGAACATCGCAGATGTCTAAGACTCAAAAACTCTCGAGCAGATTGAATTAAATGCTGCTTTGAGCACCATATTGAAGTGTTGGAGCTGTTTTCAAACCTGTCGTAGATTTTCACCAAACAAGGGACCTGAGCTTTCGTTTTAACTGCAAGTCGAGGAGGTTTTAATGCATCCTTGGGCAAAAAAAAAAAAAAAAAGGATTGAAAGAGAGTAGAAGCCGCTTTACTACAGAACCCCGAGGCTGCAGAGTCTTTTTTTTTTTTCTTTTAGAAGGGATTGTTTTCTTCGTTTCCTTCTCCTTTAATTTGTTCCACTTATGCTACAGAGAAAGGAGCCGGGAGCCATTACCACATTTATATCTCGGCGAAATCAGGAAGGGTCGGACTCAAGCCAAAGACAACTAATTACATCCTGGCAGGCTTTAAAGCAAGCTTCCTGACTTCAGAATTTGAAGTTCGGGAGCGATGAACGTCAAATGCTGATGTATTTCACACTTTATTGAAGTGTTGCGTAATAATCCTAGTCACACACGCTAAATACAGGT